>BHFT01062367.1:0-35542 GCA_004320025.1 Laticauda laticaudata | reverse complement strand
CCCCCCCGCTAGCCTTTCCCTCGTACTCTCCACATGGCTATTCCTGGACTGGCGGAGGAACGGACGACGGCCGCGCGGCGCGGCGCCGACAGAGGCCGCTGCGAGAGGAGCAGAAATAGTTCATCTTAATTGCTGCGCCCCAATTTTTGACATACGTCAAAAGCTGCTTCGCCCAGCGCCAAGCGCTCCCGAAGTGCCATTGTTTCGAGGACGGAGGATTCCGAAGGCGGAGGGTCGTCTGTGCACCCTTTTGTTTGGGAGTCTTCAGTTAGGGTCGACCCAGGTGGACAGGACTGAAGTGTGGTTTTTTTTTTAAGAATCCGTTGCCTCTCGACGGATAGGTGCGGGTAAGAGAAAAATACTCTAGGAAATTAGAAGGCTCGGCCTTTCCCGCTGGATTTATGTCGTTTTCTTAGGTCCTCACACGATTTAGCCTGTTCGTGATTTGAGGCGTGTGTGTGTGTGTGTGTGTGTGTGTGTGTGTGTGTGTTCATAACNGCGCGCGTGTGTGTGTGTGTGTGTGTGTGTGTGTGTGTGTGTTCATAACAAGATTGTGCCGTCAGAGGGATAATGAATATCCCCCAGCAGATGAGATTGGTGGTTTGTCTTGGGCAGGAGGAATGGTGAGTGAAAGGATAACAGCTTATCAGTCCCAAGTAGTTTGAGGGAAATGAAACCCCACCAATGTATCTGACATTGGAATTTGCTCTAAATTACTTACAATTTACTTCTAAGTAAATATCTGTGGCAGTATTCTGTCGCTCCAGTTGCACTTCAGTCAACATTCTGGACGTAAATTTCCAAATTCAAACAAATCTGGACGCACTTTCTTCAGAAGTGCAGCAGCCATAATTCTGTTTCTTCGAGGGCAGAGAGGGGCAAAAGAGAGTGTGAGCCACGGGCCTTACTCCACCAACAACACTTCATCATCACCCGTTTAGTACAGGACTTCCTGGGTCACTCTTCCTTTGGAATCGTGCAGGTTCTGTCAGCCAGAAGATTCCTCAGTTTCTTATAATCCCAGCTCTTTGTCTCTGGATAGATCTCAGTCTGAAGTGTAATCTTGCATTGAATGGCAAAGCCCTTTTCTTAAAAATATTGTTGCATTGTCTGATAACCAAACCTGTTTTCAAAGGGTGGAATGGGATATAGATGAATGCATTTCTTGCTATGGTCATATGCTATGATCTCAGCCTTAGAAAACAAAGTAAGCTGGTTTGGCAGACTCCCTAGAGAAAGCAACAGTGGGATATACAGTATAATCCTGGCACAGCTCTTCTTTTGGCCCTCTTTGCATCTCCCAGCTATCCCTCTTTGTACAATAATCCTTTGTAACTTTCAGTTCACAGGAGGTGTGGGAACCTGAGATATATTTTAGTCCCCTCTTTTCTTTTTGTCCTGGTTACTTCTGCTAGCAAATTATAGTTTGGTTCACATATTACAAACCTTGTATGTTTGATTAAGTCAGCTACTGCAGAGTCATATGTTTTGTGATATGTTACTCGGCAATAGTTAGTTTGCTGCCCATGACCTCCATATTTAAAGCATGTCTTACTGCTTATGGCTTCCATGTCTCTGTGAAACTCTAGAAATATAGATAAAATGGTCAGTATCTGAATTGATTTCATTGTATGAAAAGACCTTCCATCCCAGGAAGGAGCTCTGGCTTAGTGACAGAACACGTCCTTAGAAAGAGAAGGTCCCTGACATTTCCAAAGGCTTCGGGAAGAGCCATCACTGAAATCTCAGAAAACTGTCACCTGTAAGTAGACTGAATGTATGTTCAGTCAGAATTGGGACAACCTACAAGTACCAGTTAGAAGATAGCAGGTGTTCTGAATTGGCATAACTGGAAGAAAGGAGAGCAAAAAAATCACCTCAATTAGCATGGAAGTAGTCACTTCTTGGGGGGTGGGGGAGGTTTATCATGTCCTCAATTGGTCTGACAGTTGAGTAACTTTTTGTCCAAAGAACTAAGAGTATTGTTCTGAGAGGGGATAAATTCCCATTCATGGTAGAAGCATAGGCATCTTTAAGCTGGAATTATTTCTGAAAAAAATGCTGACAATTGCACTGAAAGTATATATTCTGGAATGAACCCCAAATGCTTATTCTTCACTAAAGCTGTAGCCCTCTGTATACATTCATCTGGAAACTACTCACTGAACTACTTGTGAAGGGAATCAGGATTCTGGAAGATGCTGCTTGAGTCACTTTGATGATAAATTGGCCCATGAACTATGCTCATTTCTGTAACTTTGAATCCTGCAAGAACCTATTCTCCGTTATATCTTTCACCAAGGTACGGTGGCTTAATAGGTACATCTACACCTGTCAATACAAAAAATATATTAACAGTAACTTGCTACCAGGCACAGTCCATGACCATTTTTTCATAATGGCATCCCTTAAGAACATTCATCTCTTTCTGTAAAACTCTCCATTGGCCTCAAAGAGATTTGAGTGCTTGACAGTAAAACTTCTACTCTTTTTCCAAAGTTCAACGGGCATTGATTTCTTTGTGAGATTGCATAGACTTAACTTAGGTGTCCCTGCATTCTTACTGTTTCAGTTTGTTCTCCTCTTGCTTATAGATATACTTATCATAAGCTCCATTATCTAACATGTATATATATAAAATTCACTAAGATTACTATTGTTATTATTTTTAAAAAATGAAAACCAAGGAAGGCAAGAATCTTTGCCATAGGTAAACAGTAATAAACATCTAAATTTAAAGGCAAGTGAATGAAGCAGTTTCAAACTAATAGCGCTACCAACTCTCTATGTTAGTATGAACTTAAATTATTCATATGAAAAATATTGGGAACTGTAACATAGACATTTATTTTAAAATATGAACTTGCTCTCAAGTGCGTATCATTTAGAACAGGGGTGTCGAACTCGTGTCATCACGGTGGCATCACGTGACGCATCAGGACTTTTCCCCCCTTGGCTAAACTGGGTGGGGGCGGAGCCAGCATCAGTGGTGGGATTCAAAAAAATTTACTACCAGTTCTGTGGGCTGGCTTGGTAGGCATGGCAGGGGAAGGTTACTGTAAAATCTCGAGTCAGAGGTGGTATTTGCCAGTTTTCTGAACAACTCAAAATTTCCACTATCGGTTCTCCAGAACTGGTCAGGACCAGCTGAATACCACCTCTGGCCAGCATGTGACACATCCAGCCCATGGGCCAAGTGTGTGACAGCCCTGCTTTAGAACAACAGTGCAATTATAAAGAAAAAAGGCGCATAAGGATAGCTCTATTGTTTACTAATTTCTGAATATTAACCGGAGACATAGGGTGTCAATGAAAAGTATGAGTGCCCAGTTGAAAAGCAAACACCATTTTGGCTTGCAGCCTAATATTATAATCTTGAAAGAAATCTCTTGAAGGAAAGTATGAATTATTGTTAATAGTTTTAACAATAAAAATATTGTTAAAGTGACAAGATCCAGTTTGCATCACAATTATCTTACCTGTTTCTTTACACTTTTATAGAATGTCTTGAAGTGTAAACACAGTTGATAGCAGTTTTACACATTTATGTAATGACACAATAGCTGTAATTATTAGATGACAGGCTTAAATATTACAACCCAGGTCAGACTTAGGCCTGCTTTAAAGAGTCCTTGTTACCAACTGGACTAAACAAATCTGTACACAGCATTCTTGGCTTTAAGGCTAGGTCCCACTGGCCAACGGATGCAAAACGTATGCAAAAAGGACACAGCGGACGAGCAAAATTTCGGGGGTGGGCTCCATCTGTCTGGTCATTCGCCGCTCCTAAAAAGTGGCAAAATTGTTGCCATAAAGTAGCAACGGAAAAGCCAACCTCGAAAAGAACAGACGTGGGTAGTAGGTAGCCGGGATGTTAAACGAATGTTGCATAGGAAAGCCTAGAGTGATGGATAATAGGATGCAAACTGTTCACTGCTCATCCTTCTATTTCCGTGCTACTAAGCTGTGTAGATGTCCATGTACCTTTTGTTTCCCCCCTTTCCATTTTCAGCTGCAGCGTATGTGAGTTGAGGGATGCCAAGATGCCAGACGAAGGAACAGCGGACGCTAAACGGATGTAACAACGGACATAGAACATCCTTGCTTCGCTCGGATGCTCCACGGATTTACCTTGTACCCACGCGGAAATTCATCCGTTCACAAAGTTTCTGTGCCGCTCAAAAGCTTGAGCGGATGAAATCTCAGTGGACGGATGCTCACAGGATAGAGCATATGACCCACCCACGTATCGCAACTGAGCTACACACCATGCATAGTGTTTTCCAACGTTTTTTAATGTTTTACATCCTCTTTGCATCCGTTGGTGCAGTGGGACAGGGGCTTTAAATGTTTATAGAGTCTGTCACATAGCAGTTAAGACTGACAAATGATTATGAATGCATGTGAGTTATAGGTGTTCAGGACTACATTTGTTAAAATAGCTGTGCTTCAAAGGAGGCAAATTCCTGTTATTCAAACCACCAGAGACAAACAGGAAGACGCATTATCTCAATTGTGTAACTCCAATGAGAAAAAAATCCTAGTTTTTAAAAACTCTTTAAATAGGATCTTTTCAATGTCTCGACCATGGGATCAAATGAATCTTCAACCAGTTTTCCCCTTCTATTTAATAAATATAAATCAGCCTATTCTAGATTTTAAATGTAGGTTAAATGAGATAGTAAGAAAGAAAATGATCTTAATCATTAAATACAAAAATGCAAATAAGGGAACTGCCCTCGAATTTTGTTTTCTGGATCATAAGAAAGTCCCAGTGTCTTGATTTAATTCTCCTCATCTGTTTCAACTTTGATCTGGTCTCAACATTTCACTTCTTTTAATGTGTCAGATTTCCCCTCCCCTTTTTTCATAAGCGCATAGTTTAGATGAATATTCATGTGACAAATAAGAGAAACCATTAGCAAGAAAGATTCTAGAAACTGGATGACAGCTATAATGTCAAAGCTTGTGGATTTTTTTAACTTTTCAAAGAAAATGGAAAAGTTCACTCCACTGCAAAACAGAACATTTGATAAATATCAGCTTAATTTTAGGAGCTTGTTCTTGCCATGATAACTACCATCTTACAGGCACATATTGCTAAATCCCATCTGTTCAGTCCGCATTTTCCTCCTGTTATTTAGCATGAAACGTGACATATAAATCTATGCAGTTTATACCTGGACCATTAGAGGGTACTATTGTCCTACAGAAACCTATGATGAATGAAAAGAGAGAGAGGATGTTTTGCACCTCAGAGACTGTTGCACATACCAGTAAGACTGTTTGGACAGGCGGTGGAGCACTTACTCTGCCTATGGTGGATAATCTATTCTGTGCAGAAATCTGAAACCTGTGCAGACGTGCATATCACTCTATAATTGCGACAATAAACAAGCAAAAGACAAAAAGCAATTTATCAATGTCAAAGGAATACTACATACATTTCATTGTATATCATCTGATTATCGTTCCCAATCCTAGAGATAAAATGCATGTGCCAATTTTTTATTTAGGCATTTGTGGCTTGTTATTTATTGCTTAGGAAGAAAAAAAAAAGTTTATGGCTTAGATGGAAGCCATTCATAGATTAAGTACATACACTCAAATGACAGATTACCATGCCTGAATAGCTTTGCCCTGTGGATTCTAAGCAGTATATTTTATATTTCCATTATGTTTCAACCCTTCCATTCTAAAGTAACTTTTGACAGCTGTTTTATCATGAGATAATTGTACTTCAAACATTTTATTCAGAAGGTGATACTCCAAGAAAGGGTGATGATGTTAAAAAACATTGAGAAGCAGTTTTCAAGCTATTTTTTCTAGAGTAGAGCAGAAGACAAGAACAGTCGGAAAGAGCCTGATAAAAAGACAAAGTGGCTGGATTCTACTCTGTTGATCCAGGCATAAAGTTACAGCAACTCAATGAAAGCAATTACTAGCAGATAATCCTGTTGATATGTCCATTGTGCCACTAGGCAGCAACTATGTCAGAACAGCACTAAAAAAGGACCCTAAGAAAGAGGATAATTTCTATCTAATCGGGGTTAAATGAAATACTTTCAGAAAGTTTAGCTTATTTTTTGTTGCGGTTGTTGTTGAGAGGAGAAAACATTTGGCCATGATACATTTTTTTCTCATCCCCTCAGCTGTTGATACAACATTTACTGGTATTTCAGAGATTTGTTAAAGAACACCAGGATGGATAAAAGAGTTATTCATTTGCTTCATTATCTCGCTTCCTAGATATGAGTGACATCTGTGAATTGCTAAAATGGGATGATATTCCTCTGATGTTTTGATAAGGAAATATTCTCCGCCAGAGGCCATGTGGTCTACATAGGCTTCATTTTTGATTCCAAAGTAACAACATAACTACTGACAGATAATCCTACAAAGTGAAGTCTGATCAAGTGAATGAACGCCACTAGCCATATCTGAATGTTTAAGGAGAAATGAATGTTTTTTGTGATCAAGAAAGAAAAGTTGTACCTTGTCCCAGCTCCTGTGAAACATACAAAAGGAGATAAAAAAAATTGATAATATAAACTGCAAAACTATGTTCTATATTTCTATATCCTGAAAAATGATATTTTTGCCAAAAATACAGCATTTTCTCAATTATGGTTAAATTCCCATCTTATTTAGGGATGTATGGATCAGTAAAGGGTTGGCTTGTTTTGCTGTTTGTATGAGGCAAAATGCCACAAAATTTTGGAAAAATTAAAAAAAATGCAAATGTTTTCATTAGCCAATCTTTCCAATAGTATCTGCCCATTTACACAGCTTTTCTGATTTATTGATTTTAAAGATACTCTCCTTCCTTAAAAGCCTTTTTAATGGTAGTTAGTAGAATTCCAGGGAAGGAGGGTTATTATGCAAATATTCTCCATATAAGTATTTCTAATTGACACAAAGACATGCACCTTTTGATAGAAAAATGTGGCTTGCCAATCTTTAGATTGGTTGCAGATTCATATCATTGCACAAACACATCTGAAATAGAAGTTTTGACTCTGGAATTTTATAGGAAATTGCATTCACTTCTTTTGCATTATTAATCACGACTAGTAGATTACTGAGATAGTAGATTTAGTTTAGTTTATTGTCATTGCACTTCATACAACGAAATCAAACACCATCTTCAGTGCACATCATGACCATGAAAATAAACACAAATAGACCTCCTTTACTCTCCACACATTGAAATGAAAACCCCCAACACCACACCAACACTGCACTAGATAGTAGAATTCAACAGAGCTAATGTCCTGGGATAAAAGCTGTTTTTCAGCCTTTTTGTCCTTGTTTTTATTATTCTGTACCATCTACCAGATGATAATAGCTCAAAAAAAGGGTTCCCAGGATGAGATGGATCTTTGAGAATGTTTTGAACTTTCTTAAGGCTGCGGGTGCTATAAAGCTCTTCCAAAGAAGGGAGAGGGCAACCAATGAACTTCTGGGCAATGACGTTAAGTGCTGTCCTATCTGCCATAATGCAATTGGCAAACCATACAGAGGTGCAGTATGTTAAAATGCTCTTTATGGTGCAACGGTAGAAGGTCACAAGCATTCAGCTGTTGTGTTCAATGCAGAACTAAAATCTACAAAAAGCATCCTCACATAGCCCCCCCTGCTGTTCTAGATGAGTCAGAGCAATATCAAGAGTGATGGCTATAGCATCCTCTAGATCTATTTCAGATCTATTTCTTCTGTATGCAAACTCATGTTTATCAAACGTATGTGGAAAACCAGAAATGATGTGCCGGCAGGCCAATTTCTCAAAGCACTTCATGATGATAGAACTGAGTTCCACTGGTCTGTAATCGTTNGGCAGCGGAACAATGGTGGAAGCCTTCAAACAAGATGGAATAGTGGACTGGGATAAAGACCAATTGAAGATCCTGGTAAAGGCTCCAACCAGCTGATCAGCATAGTCTGATTTCAACAACAATGTGGTCAGATAGGCTTATATGAGCCAGGAGGCTTATATGAGAAATTTTGGGTGAAACCCATTTTGATATTCAAGCTCCTTGTCCCTGATGGAGGCAACCACTTTCAAAGTCATAATTCCCATCTTCCCACCTTCAAAGAAGTTTAAGAATGCAGAATCAAGGAAGGGCTGTTAACAACTCATCTGAGAAGAACTGATGATTACTCACATCGATCATTTAAAACAGCTTCCATGCAGGCCCCAAGAAATGAAGATGTGGACTCCAAATTCTATTCCAGTTTCCATTTTATTAGGTGACTGAATTGCTTTGAGTAACATGCAGCTGCTGAGGAAAAAAAACATTAAAAAGTATGGTACAACAAATACTCATCTCTAACAGAAGACTGAGTCAGCTATCAGAATCCATTTGGAACTATTCGAGATTGTTTCCTGCTTCATTTTCCTTACCATGCTGAGGTGTGCAATTGGTAATACTCTTGTGCTCGTAGAGTGGTGTCTGAAGAGCAGTGACAATGTACTGCACCATGTTATAAAATAAATTGTTCCTCTGAATTTACCTCTTTTAGGTTCCTTCATTGTAAGCATTGCTGCTGATACTCATCTTCTCACTGGAGGGAGAGCTTCCTGTTGTCTACCCCAGTGAGTTCTTCAAGTGAGTTCTAGAAATGTTGAGGAAACTACAGTAACTGATTTAATGCCAGTGAATGTTGGACTGCACAAATATTTGGTGCTCTGATGGTTTGTAATCTGGGAGCCTCTTGACAATGTCTGTGAATCCACAATATAGAAATGGAAGTTGAGCATGCCAGCAAAAAGTTGGCAACACAACTTGATGCTTGTGCTTCTGTGCAATAATATTTTGGGGTAAGATAGTGTGATCTGATGTAATCAGAGCCTGACTTGACATTCTGAGCAGCTAAAAATTATTAACAGAAATACAAGGGGAACATGATAAAATTGTTAGATATGGGGTTGATAATATGGCTAAACTCAAAGGCCTTCCAGAAGGCCTTTCACCCTGGGCAAATCTACAACACTCTGGGCAATGAAACATGAACATCTGGATTCAGGATACAGCCATGCAGCTGGAAGAATGGTGTAACAGCAGCATATCTAGTTTGTCTTTTGGATCAGTAAGACATCACAGCTGACCCACAAGATAGCATTCCCCACAACAGGAAGGCTCTTTCCGGCATCCAGTTGCCATGTCATCTCTTCTGCCTCAAAGTTGGGATTAATTCAAGCCATGAAACCCAGCTGGATAGATCTCAGTGAGGAGGATATATATACAGTGAGGAGGATCAATATATGGCATTTAATTTCAAGTGATGAGATGTGATTTATAGTCACAAAAACAACCAAGGGATACTTTAAAAAAATTAATAGCTCATCGTAAAACTGAATTGATAAAAACACCCAATCCTAACAATAACAAAACATAGTACACCATGTAAGGGTTGTACAAATGCAGTTAACATATTACATATCTAATGCAGGTTCACACATCACACTTATCCAAAGCTTGCTAGAAAAACCTTTCCCATAACTTTTTAAAAAAACAGCAGGTTTTTCCACTAGGGATCTTAATGTTTCACATAAAGATCTTGTACATAGGCTCATGATGTTCCTTTAGGGAAATGTTGTTTTATTTGTCAGCACTGTTATTGACCAATTGTTTGCTGACTTCTGAATCTTCTTAGCCATGGGGGTATTTTTGCCAGGACTGTCTGGTAAGTAATTGCTTTCTTAAGTTCATGTAGGCTTCTGCTTTGAGAATTAATGAGAGCATCTTGTCATGAAATAGTCTAGCAGTCTCTTTTTGAATGGCCTTTTGGTATGGGTGTCTCTCATATCTCTTTTGACTTCACATTATGAGTCCAAAATGTTTAAGTTTAACTTCATTATTAGTGTTTCCAATGAACAGCTTGGTTTTACTTCAACCAGTATTAAATTATGCAATATTTTTATTAAATACTTATTTCTGAAGACTTTTGCTTGATTAGTTTTGTTAATGTTTGGAAGGCTATTAGGCTTCAATTAAACTTCTCATGTTGGTTTGATGACATAATTCTTGTATTGCATTATTTGCTAAATTGTGACTCAGATGCAGCATAACAGGTTTTTTTATTACTTTTGCTGATTAGTGCTAATCATAATTGGTGACAAAAGTTTTCCACAAATAGGATTTTCTGTGTAAACTTTAATGTTGACCTGTCATTCTGCATTTATTGCATCTAGAAAAAATGTAGAACAAATAACTTGTAAAACTGCAGATATATTTATATTAAAGCCCTTTTATTTATATTAAAGTTTCATTTTTCATTTATTGGCATGTGCTCAGTTGAAAATGAATGCATACTGCAGTTTTACATTCCACTGAGGTCATACAGATTGGAATACTCTAATTAATATAGTTTTAGGGAAAAGAGTTCAAATAAATCAATCCATAATTACAAGTATTGAAATTAGATTTCCTTTCATAAACTTTACTAGCCAAGTTGCAAATTAATGCATGCTACATTTTGAACTAGTGAAAATGGAAAAGTGATGTGGCTTTAAATCACAACAGAGTGATTAAGTGACCATATTTAATATGTGAATAAAATGATTCTAATGTGTGTGTGTATGTGTGTGTTGTGTACATTATAATAATGAAACATTTACTGATACCTCTTTTTCTGAATGAAATTAGATTCATTAATTCAAATATTGTATTATATACATTGCATCCTATCTTATAATGATATAATATAAAAATAATGAGTTTTGAATTCAATTCACACCAGTGTCCCTATCCCTTCCTATCAACTATAGCAGGGTCTGCATTTTTAAAAATATTGTTAGTGTTGGCCTTCACAGCCCCCCCCCCTTTAGTTTTATAATAATATTACTTTGTCCAGGCTGATATGTGGCAGGATTTCTGCCTCTATTTTATTATTTTATTTTGACTTATTTCCAAAAGCTAATCGATTTGGACTTGTTAGTAGTTAGATGAGAGAATACCATGGAGTCCAGGGGATGTGAATAAGACTGGAAAATAAGCCACAAATTCCAGGTTCATATTTGGCTATAAGATTTGATTTTTAAAAAGCTCTTAGTAAGTAAGTGTAATATGTTTAAATATGACATTGTAAAGGTAAAAATCTGCTACTTTGTCAACCAGGGTCTGTAATGTGAATCCTCAGGGTTGTGGGAGCAGCAAAAATAGGCTTAATAGGCTCTCAGCTGCCCTCCTATTCAAATTACTTGGGGACAAATGGAAACCTTTTAAAGTAGCAAACTCCCATGTGTGACAAGTCCTTACATCAGAGGTACTAATTTTGTATTAGATATGTTGTAAATCAATTCTCATTATTAACAGAAAGCATGGCTATTGGAAAGCATCACATTTTAAAGGCTTGTAGATGCAGGAGACTGTCCATCTATTGTCTCATCTAACTTCTTGGCAACAACTCTGCAGAATTTAAGCCCATGTCACAGTGAACCAATGGATGCAAAGAGGATGTAAAACGGACAAAAAAAACTTGCCATCCGTTTGAAAACGCGATGTACTCACTGCCTCCGTTTTGCTTCCTCTCTATCCATCCAGCATCCGTTTATTGACATTATCATCGCTCACAAAAGTTTTGGGCTCCTAAAATTATTGCAGCAGAAATTGATCCAGTTCGTCCGTTTCTGCAATCTCTTACGCATCCGTTACCATACCGCTATATCCGCCTTGGCATTCCGCTGCACAATCCCGCAACTGCATCCGCCCGGAGCAGAGGACACAGAACGGACACGAACAATGACAGACGGATGCAGAACGATGGAGCACCGAGAACAAAAGCGTTTTAAAAGCGGAAAAAATGTTCGGCAGAGGGATATCTCGATATAGAGATGTCTGCAGGATGCCTAGAGGAGCATAGGGCACCTACATGCTATTAAAAGGGGAGGCAACTGCTGTGCATCTCAACTTTCAAAGATCAGCAGCCAAACTGTGCAGAACCTCTGCAGCCTTCATCTGACTCTTCCTCTTCCACAAGCATCAGTCAGTCCCAACCGGGATTGTGACAAAGTCCTTTCGGCGCCACCACCTTCTGCAAAGTGCGAAAACTCATCTACAGGCTCTGTGAACTCTACGTACAGGAAGAAAGAGCACCCAAAAAAAAGTCTGGGTCAAGACTGGTTCGCCCAGAAGCAGGGCAGAGGACGGACGTTACAAGAAGCTGATGGGAGCTCAGGAGCGAAGACACTCGGGCGTTCTCACGAATTCATGAGATGCTCCACGCTATGTTTGACGGAAGTTGTGCAGCGCCTTGACACCCAGTTTGACCAGACAACACCCTGTAACTTCCCCGCACGACCTGAACTTTGGGCTTCAAGGTGGCACTGACTCTGCGCCACCTGGCCTCAGTGGACGCACCCTACAGGAGCATCGGCGTACGAGGTGCCACCCAGCACATAGCTTTGTTGTCAGAGAGTGGCAGGCATCAATCGAAGAATCAAGAGGAGCCCTCCATGCCCCTCCACTGAAGAAGGATGGAAGAAAGTTGCAGAGCAGTGGTATAGAAGTTGGAACTTCCTCCAACCCCCCCCCCCCCTCCGTTGGAGCCATAGATAGGAGAAAGCACGTGGCCAAAGCTCCGCAAGTCGGCGTCACTTATCACAACTACAAGGCTTCTTCATCATCATCCTCTTCGCCATGGTCGTGCTGATACAAGTTCATGTACACTCGATGCTATCAGGCAACGGCTTCATCTTCCAGATGCGGCCAGTATATCAACGCCATCACCCTCAAGGAGGGGCTGGAAGCAAGCACCTCATTGAGGGCTTTCCAGATCCCGGACGCTGCTGCAACACATGCCGATGTCGACTTCATCGTGTGGGGATGACGCTCTTCCCTCACAACCTACTCATTGAGCCCTACAAACCTCCAAAAATACCTCACCGTGAGAGAGAGGATCCTTTCACTAACAGGCTGTTCGGGCAAGAACGGGTGTGAGAATGCCTTGCATCCTGGCCGAACAGGGTTTCAGGTACTTCTCCAACATGAGCATAGCCCAGAGACATTGAGGAGGATTGGGAAGCTTGCTGCATCCTGCAAAATTACATGCACCACTATCCCGTCTTAGCCAGAACAGGCTCGGTGACCGTCAACAAGAGCAATGGGCATGAGCGCTGGGGAATGGATGGGCAAGGGCAAAACTGATGACCTGAGATGGGCAGCCCCAACAGAGCTCACGTGAGGTTGAAGAGCAGCGCAACGCTCCTAACACTGGTGCACTCCCCATCTAGAGCAGTGGAGTGGCAAGACAGCATGGTAAATGCTTAATGGATGCATTCCTTCAGCCCGTCTCATCACACGATGAGATGGCCAGGTATGTTTGTTGCCTAACAATGAACAGTCGGATTTAATAAAAATTGTGTTATTTGACATGTGTGGATGATTGATTATATCGTTATTGATAATAAAGGGCATAGGGTGGACACGCATGGGGGGTGCGCATACAGTCCACATATGACTGCACTGAGGTTATCTATCCCACACTATTACCCATCCCAAAGTATCCTGCCATTCCACGTAATCCTCCGCCCATCCCACAGCTATTTAACCATCCAAAGCATCAAAGGTTAAATCATTTCTAAAATTTTCCAAGGATTATTAAAAAAAAGAAATGAACGCAAGGTGTGAATATTAATAGACTTTATGAATAACAAGCTTTAAGACAAAAAATGAAAATTCGGGTACTCTCGTGTCGCTCAGTCAAGGGTGAAGGGTGCACGGTGCTGTGGAGGTGGCTGTGCTGGAGTGCTTGTCATCAGCTCCTCCAGGAACGAAGCATAGCAGAAGCGCACCCGCAGAGAGTGACGCCATGCTGAAACCAGGAGAACGCGAAGTGAGGGCCAGAGGGTGGGATGTAGCCTGGTCCTCTAACCAGCGGCTGGGCCGCAGCAGATGGCTGAATCCGAATGGTTCGCATGGTTGTGGGGCTTCTGGCCGGGAGGAGCTGGCAGAACCAAGGCTGGCAGGAGGCTGGCAGGGGGACATGCAGGGCAGGGCAGCTATCAAGGCTGGCAGGCAGACACCAAGGCTGGCAGGGAAGGCTGGCAGGAAGCTGCTGGCACCAAGAGCAGCGCAAGGTTGCAGGAAGGGCAGGCAGCAAGGCTGGGCAGGCAGACTGGTGGCAGCAAAGCTTGCAGGCAGGCTATGCAGCAAGGGCTGGGCAAGCAGCTGGCAGCAAGGCTGCGCAGGAGGGCTGCAGGCAAGGTTCGGTAGCAGGCTGGAGCAGAATGAGGAGAGCAGCAGGCAAGGGACACCATCCGATCCGGCAGCAGGTCTTTTCCTTGAATGCGACCTGCTTCCGAGCTGCTCCGTTATATCCGCGGGCTGACGCAATGGATCCCCCCTGCATGACCCAATAACACAGGTATCTGTTAGGCTTCGCTTCATCCCTGGGTTCGTTCCGGCATCCGCTGCATCCGCCTGTGTCCCTCCCCACGTCCGTGTTAATCCACTCCGGTTATGGCAAATTTTTGCCCCTTTTGAGAGCGGATAACAACGGATGGAACATTTTGCTCGTCCGCTGTGTCTTTTTTGCATCCGTTGGCCAGTGTGACATGGGCTTTAAGTTGTGAATTTATCCTTTCCTACAAAGACATGTGGGTTTAAAAAAAAAATGCAGAATGCCTTATTTAGGCCTGTTGGTGACCTAAATTTCAAAATAGTGCAGTTACATAGATTTCTTTGTCCGCTCGCTGCTATGTATCTGATATAAAAACATCAATACTTCTATCTTCCATGAAAATCCGAAGTAAAAACTGATTTTCAATCTAAGAACCTCACAGAGTACCTGTGAACACTATTAATAGTCTGTGAGAAGACACACTATTAAGAATGGAATACCTGTAAATATTAATTACACTTAAAATTGTGGATTTTTGTTCATTTTTTGAAATGCAGCTTCTGGCATACCGCCCAATATTTACATTTCTAATTTAAATCATTTAGACCATTTGCTAATCTTGCAAAGAGGGAGCTTACAGCCAATATGAAAGTAGCTTTCATCTAGCCTCATTGAAATAAAATATGCTTGAAATATTTGTTGTGTTCTCAGGTTCTGCAGTGCTGTTGTCTCATGTGTGATATAACAAAGAAGGCTGCTTCTCATTTTATGAGAAAAACTGTTTATCATTTTATGAGACAAAACCAGTAGAATCTGGCCTTTCTAAAATCCTCACCTCAACTAGAATGACACTTATAAATATGAGTATGTGTAATACTTTCTCTGTCCTAAACCAAGAAAAGACAAAATTGCCTTGGCTATTTTTATTTGTGTCATTGACACCACTGCTTTCTGTCCCTGTTTTGAATTTGGATGGGAACTTAAGAAGACGCCAAGTGCTGTTCATCTATTAGAAGTGATTGTCATGTTGTGGCTCTTATTGACCTGAAATTTTTTTTCCTCCTTCTTCTCCAGCACCAAAAGTGATTACTTTGGGGGATGGATTGCATTCAGTGTTAACACTTGCTTCAGATATATCTTCATTTTGGCAGTTGGTTTAATAGGTCAGCAAAATTGCAAAGATATGTAAGCAACCCGAAAAGAACAAAACTAATGGAAAATACCATTCCTTAAATAATATACTGATGTTCTCATCAGATGTTATTTTTAAAATAAAATCTCATTTGAAAATGTAAACTAGGCAGGACTACCCCTAAAACCAGACTGATTTTTTTCTTTCTTAAGATTCTGTTTGTTTTATTGAATTTTCTGAATGGAAATTCTATCAAATTTTATTTCTTTTTCACTTTTTCATTTTCAAGATATTTATAAATACATTTCTATGTAGTGAAGGATCTGCAAAGTGAAAATGAGTTGGATGTTTGTTTTTTTACTATACCCAAAGGTAACATTGACTGTTGAATGTGATAAAACTATTGGGCATTCATGCAAATAAATTGAATGTTTATTGAATGATTCAGAATTGATCAGAGAATAAAACATATGATGTATTTTGGTATTTAATACAGTTTATTTATTAATAAATTTATAGGCTTCTGGTGAATTTAAAGGTGGTTGCTGGTTTGAAACATGAATTTTGAGACTTGCAAAGGCTGGTACAAAGTCAGTGAGGAGAATGTTGTCTTTTGAAGAAATATGAACCAAAAATGGCTCTGTGTAACAGTGTATTTCTGCCCATTGTGTAATGCAGCAGTGAAAAAAATAACAGTATTAAAGGTAATTGAATGTGTTATGTGAAATACAAAAAAAGAGATCAAGACAGCCTTGAAGTCTGATTCTGTATCGTTTCCAGGCTAGGATAAAATACATTTCTGCTGAAAATGATGCTTATGCTGCAAATATTTGTTTCTACCTTAGTAGGACTATTTTTATTATTGGTATTAATTAATATATTGTTTTTATTTTGAACCCTCCCGAGTTTCCTAGAGTCATTAGTAAGTAAACAGCCTAGAAGAGGAATGAAGGAGGGAGGGAGGGAGGGAGGAAGCAAAGCTGAACGAATATAGATTTAATGTAGAAGTGAATGTTGAAATAATTTCATGTACAAATAGATCATACAGAAATGACAAAGATTGTTACTCATCTTCTCCAAATATATGATTTAAATGTGTACATTGAAAAAAAAGATTAAAAAAGGGAACAGTTTGATGTAGTTGAGAGAGAGAAATGAGATGTTTCAAGAATGAAAAAAAAACTTAAATCAATGTATGGATATGCTAAAAGCAAGAATAGTAGTCAAAGAATAATAATTTTGAAAGACAAACAAATATGTAGGAGTATACTAAGTAATGTTAGTGTAAACAAGATTAATTTCCTACCTTTATTGTTTCTTTGTTTGCTGCTTTTATTATTTTTATAAATAACTCAAGGTGGCAATCATATATCTAATACTCCTTCTTCCTCCTATTTGCCCCACAACAACAACCCTGTGAGGTAAGAGAGATTAACTGGCTCAAAGCTATCCAGCCAGCTTTCATGTCAAAGGTAAGACTAGAACTCAGTTTCCTGGTTTCTAGTCTGATGCCTGAACCTTAGACCAAACTGGCTTTTCTTTTATTCTCTGTTTTGTATAATGTGGCTGAAAGGAATGATATATGTTGTAATTTGTGAAATATTGAATATTGATTAATTGCTTGTAACATTATAAGCCATCTCTACTTGTAATGTAAGTTAGTTTTTCACTGCAAATATACACATATGCCACTCTCCTACACGTGAGCTATTTTTGTACACACATTTAAGTTTGCACTCTATGATAGAAAAAGACTGCATCAAACTGTAGTCAGCAATGTAAGTTTACTTTGTGCAAAGTAATTGAGTTCAATGATCTTATTATCAATTAAGTATGCATAGATTGCTATTTACCTTGCTTATCCCTATAAGCTGCAGCTGAAAGCAGGCAAAAGATTCTAGAAGTATTGAGCTACTTCATTTGGTTTTCCCCTTTCTATTGGCAACAGAGGAAGTGCCCTGAAAGACTTTTGTTCTGGAAACACAAGAAAATCTTTGCATTCTCAAGCTCCAGCAAGATCATTGTGGCAGGCAGCTGTTACCTTTAGGTAAATATATTGGGGACTTTTAGTCTTTTTCACTCAGCATGTTAAGCTCATCTTAATCTTGATCTCTCTATATGTGACAGATGAGTGCCTGTAGTACACAGGTCCATGGAGATTCCCCATGATTTAGAAGCTCATTTTCCAGAGTTCTTATTTGAATGAAGAGCCTTATAGACATAGGAAGCCCTCCGTGGCAAACATTTGATACCCTTCCCCTCCCTGCATACCAAAGAAAATTGAGTTGAGGGCAAACTAGAAATTGAGTTGCATCTTTCTCATTCTCTTCTCACTACAAGAGTTAAGCCGGTGTTTATGTAACAACTGCTGAATACCCTTGTCAAGGGCATCTTTATAGCCCTGTAGAAGTATGTGTCGTGTTTGTGAGATGCATCTATATAAATCAAAATAAGGTTGATGAAGGCCACAGTTGCACAACTGCTTTGCTATGCTTTCCTCCCATTCCGGCACAAAATCATGCCACCCTAAATGTTGTTGCCTCCTGGGTATGCTCGTGGTGGGTTTCAATTTTTTTTTCCTACCGGTTCTATGGGCATGGCTTGGTAGGTGTAGCAGAGGAAGAATACTGTAAAATCTCCGGTCAGAGGTGGTATTAGCCGGTTCTCTGAACTACTCAAAATTTCCACTACTGATTGTCCAGAACTGGTCAGAACCTGCTGAATACCATGTCTGGTATGCCCTTACTGCACATCAGTGCTGCACTGTTACCCATATAACGTTAATATAATGTTCCAAGTCATGTAATTGGTGATTCAGTTGGCTGAAATTCCAGCCCTGCCTAATGGATCATCAATGCCATGAAAACCTCCTACAGTTAGAATGTACAAAATTCTGGTTACTGGGATAAAAGACACTGGAAACATGGAGGCTGTTTAGAAAGATGGTTTAATGATGGAAGGACCACATGGCTTGAAGCTCCAAAGTGAAAAAGACGATCACATGCTTCAAGATGTTGGGTGAAGGAAAAGAAGAATGGCTTAGAAACTGAGAGTCCCTAAGTTATATACCCTCTGTTGGGCACCACCTTGGGTGTTTCCTGTTCCTATGCAAGAAATGTATCCCATTGGCTGTCAGACTCCCAGGGGCGGGGGTCTTAGCTAACTTTGTAGGCTTGACAGTAGGGAAATTCTTTTATGCTTCATTCAAGATCAGAAGTTAAATTCTGACCCAGCAATTTATACTATCTCTGTTTGACTGATTTTTATACTATGCTTATAAGGCATATTTTTTATTTATTTTGTATTATTTTGTTATTGACCATAAACTAAATTGGGAAAAAAAAACCCATCCTGATAATTTTAGATTAGGAAAGGAACAAAGGATCCAGGGTTACATTGGAAGCAGCAAACACAGGAAAGAAAATGTCTTATCATGCAAGGAGTATAGAGGAGTAGAATTGCCTTTCCTATTAATTGAGCCCTTTCAATTTCACTTTCAGTTAATTCAAATTTAAATTTCAAATTCAAGTGAATTCAAATACACTCTCAATTTATTTTCAACTTTAAATCCTGGATAGGCAAGCCAACACTAACTAGAGCATACAAAACATTTGCTAGACCAATACTTGAATACAGCTCATCAGTCTGGAAGCCACATTACATATCTGATATGAGCACAGTTGAGAAAGCCAGAAATATTTCACAAGAAGAGTTCTCCACTCCTCTACTCATTGTAGAATACCTTATGCCACCAGACTTAAAATTCTAGACCTAGAAAACCTTGAATTACGCTGTCTTCACTCTGATCTAAGTATGGTATATAAAATCATACATTGCAATGTCCTACCTGTCAATGAGTACTTCAGCTTCAACCATAACAACACAAGAGCACACAATAGATACAAACTNCTGTAGGGGGCGTGCATAAGCGTACCAATGTGCCTACCGTCCCTGTCCTATTGTTTCTTTTATTTTTCTTATATGTACCTGTTTCATGTATTCATAACTTTGTACATACTTATATCTATTATCTTGTAAGCGACTGACAAATCAAATAAATAAATAAATAAAATAAAACTTAGTTATTTTTCTTCCTCAGAAAGTGAATGGACAGTTCTAAAAAGGGAAAAAGAGGCAGTGGACAAGCACTGCAGAACAAGAAGGAATCCCTGAAAATCTTATAGGCCGACAATTTCTCCATAACAAACATTAATATTTTGCCCATGATGGGAGCAAGCCTAGTGTACACCTCATCCTTCTGGAAGTGGGCAGTAACTACACTTCTCCCCAAAATTCAGTCACTTGCTTTCATTATTTGCAGTTTTTCTCAGACTCATAGATCTAAGGGATTACAGTCATATTAAAATATTGTGGTCAGGTAGTACTGTGATAAATGACTTTATTATATATAATCCTATACAGAATGGAAATAACAAATCTCAAATTGCTGGGGACACCTTCACCAATGAAGTAGTTTGTCCTTTGTTTTAATATTATGGGTTCCCCCTTCTCTATCTTGTTCACACCTTAATGCCATTTCTTCTCAGACAGAAAAAGGTCACAATCTAATTAAATATAAATAAATGGCATTTATACTGCCCATACTAGTCACTTTTAGTAGTTCACCTTTATGTTCTTTCATAAAATAAGAAGAGAGGGGCAAGCACAGAGCATCCGTAAAATATCAGAAAAACATTTTATCCATATTTATTACCATGCTTAGATGATTCACTTTAATTACTGCTGAAATAGTACATTAAAGCAAGAAAGCCTATTCCATTTGAAATGCACTCATATCTACTAAATCTAGTGTCTACTATATGTGCAAGTATTCTGATATACATATAATGCATACTAGATTTTTCTCATTCATTGCAGTTAAAAGGAAGAAGTCCCTCTAAATTTTAATAAGGTTTCTTTTATAGGGAGTTCTTCTCCATGAACATTA
The DNA here is from genome assembly GCA_004320025.1 of Laticauda laticaudata. Taxonomy (NCBI): domain Eukaryota; kingdom Metazoa; phylum Chordata; class Lepidosauria; order Squamata; family Elapidae; genus Laticauda; species Laticauda laticaudata. Next base: position 15,119 of record BHFT01062367.1, on the reverse strand, counting down.
AAAAACATCATATCACATAGTTATGTATTAGTCAGCTGGTAGTTATAAAAAGCCATATGGATCTGGAAGTGGTACTGAATTTAAGTTGTGATTTCATTTTGCTGCCTGGAACACCTACAAAGCCAGATGACACTCAGTAGCAAATTATTTTGATTTCTTTCTTTAGTCTCACCCATCATGATGTTGATGTTGAGAAGCAGTTTTAAAATGTTCTCCAAATAATATCTTCTCATTAATTCCTCTACAAAAGATTCTGAAACACCTGTGGCTGGAAACTTGTCCAAGTCAATTTGGAAAATGAGCAAATCTTCAGCTTCTATCTAGACATGTTCATTTCACTATTGAAATGTAACTCATCTCAAATGCTTTTCTGATCTGCTGGACTTGTCTTCTGAGGACATACCAGGCCAGTTTTCCTCATTTTTTTTTTTGCCATAGCTGATATTCATTGCAGATTATTTTCAAAAAAACACATTCTCTGTTGCACATGACGTGAATTCTAGGGAAATTAGTGTAATGTTTTTAAAAGTATTTTCTGTACATAAGTTTAATCTTTGTCTTCTTGCCCTCCTCACCTATCCCTATAATAACATCAAGAATTGAATTCAAGTTGGAACAAGTAGTTTTCACCATCTGCACTGGTACCTTGGTAGTCAACTGCTTTGAAACTCATTGAATTTGGTATGCATTTTGACATGAAAATTTTGTTTTGGAACTAATTGTTTGTTTGGTACTCAATACACAAAGTAGAACTAGTCAATGTTGGCTGCATTGTGATTCACTACATTATTTCTATGGGAAAAATTTGTTTGGTACTCATCATTTTTTGTACTCATCATGCCTCCCAGAACCAATTAATGATGACTACCAAGATACCAGTATAATTAGTATTTTCTTGAATGGTCTGAATATTTAAGGATCAGATACAGTTCTTAGCATCCCATTTATGTTTCCAAAGCCTCCCAGAACAAATAGAGACAAGCATTTTTGAGTTATTTTGCATTTGGGGTGGTTTTAAGGATGCTTACGGAAAAAATGGGTTCCTTTAAACTGTCCCCAAAATGCCCATTTTAGTTTTTTGATAACATAAATGCAAGGATTCAGTGAAAAGTAATTACTACAATATTGTGTGACCAAAACAGATGAATGAAGAGCTCTTACATGTACTATACCATTTGTTTTTTTAACTTCAATTGGCGAGACAAAGTTGTGATGCTATTTTTTGCAAAATGGAAACCTGCAGTATAAACAGTAAAGGTAATCTTGACAGAAATATGAAAGAAAGCAGAAACATTCTTAAGTTCTTGGAAACAAAATATCTGTAAACGGCTCAGGCAATTCACTGAGGCATTGTAGAGAGTAAACAGGCAATACCAAAGTTGTGGTCACCATCTTATCACATCTGCTTCATAGTGTCATAGACTTATGACACTATCTGCTTCATAGACTTAGTGTCACACATCTTCCATCTTTTTCCCAAATTGAATGAATGTCGTATGGGCATCTGTTTGACTCAAATGAAGAGGTGGGGAGAGCCCAATGCAAAGGAAAATTCACTTGTACTGAAATAGTAAAATGGTTGTATCTTTCATTTCACAATACGTGAAGAGACTCACCACAATTTCATCAGGAAAACTGTTCACATCTTAGGCCAAGCCAAATTCAAAAAATGCTAGGAAATTCCTGGAAGTGGCAGACAAATCAGTCTTTAATAGGCATAGTGATAAACACTGTTCAAGAGACAAAAAAGCTGAGAAGAAAAATGAAAACATAAGAACTCATCCTTTAGAGACCAACACCCAGATAAGCAGGAATCAACACCAAACAACCAGACAGAAAACAACAATAAAGGAAACCCCAAGGAGAAACCCACAACCCTATGAAAACTGACAGGGAAAGCTACTGCATATAACATCACTAATGATGTTATTTAGTTGGGTAATGAAACTTTACCTAACTAAGGTAATGCAAACAAACAACTCAAAGAGCACCCTGAACTACAGATATTAGGTTGTAACTTTAAAATAAAATGGGATGACATTTTTATCTATGAGGAGTTGTACTGTAAAATGTCCATGTCAGAGAAATACTTACAAGGCATTAACAATAGATTTCAAAAAAATAAAATAAAAAGTCTGCAATTTTGTTTTGTGTGGGCACAATCACTCTGGGATTAAATTCTTTCACCAGGTGTTTCTCTTGACATGAATTGCTAAGAAACTTAAATGGAAAGATAGATTGTGCTGGTGTCCTTGTGGGCTTTCAACTGGCTTCTAGTGTGGGGATAAAATGTAGAAGTATAAACCACAATGTGATAACCGGAGTCAATGCTTATATAGGAAATGCTGTGTGAACATTTAATATTAGTACATGGAATGTACAGGATTTATGAAAAGTTAATAAAAGGAAACAATTTAAAAGAGTCATTATTTATAAAAAGTATTATCTTTACAAAAGAATGAATGCAGTATAAAAAGTATTTAATATAGTTTTAAACTTGAGTTCTTTTCAGAGTAAAATGTATACACTATTTAACTTCTAATTAATTTTTGTATGCAGTTTTATTATAGAAGATTGGTAGTAAGTTAGTTGATGAAACAAAGAAGGTTTTTGAATTTCTCTGTCCTTCCCCTTTGCCCAAAGCTGTTTGTCCACTAAGAACTACTTTGGAGCATTGGAAATATACCAGAATATTGAAAGGTTTATATTAACACCTATTTCATTAACATACATTAATATAACAAATAATAACAAATTCTTTGTTATCTAATGGCATCTTAAATATGGATCCCCATCTTTTTTACAATACCAAGTATATAATGTAGCTTTTTTCATTCTTCTGATGAAGTAACTTTTTCTGTCTCTAACATTGTCAGCAGTTAACCTATCATATCAAGATTCATTTTTTTGTGTGTTAATAAATCTGTTTCTTCAGTCATTTGGACCGCTTGCTTTTTGCTGCCCCATGGAGTAAAAGGATCACAGGTATTACAAGATACCGTTATACTATTAACCAGGAACATTATCTACTCCCTTTGTCTCTCTCCAATTTGCTTGATTCTGTGTGCTATATGAAATAACATTATAAGAACATAGGAGCAAGTATATTTGCATAAGAGAACATTGTATGTTTTTCTAAATCATGCCTATGTCCAAAAATACCATATATAATAGAAAAAGAATTCATTTTAGGTTTCAAATTCCAAATCATAATAAATACTGGTATGTGATATATCCATAATTGGAACAATCTTAATTAGGAATTATTTCTTTAAATGTATGTAGTCATATCACTACCATATGTGTTCAAATTATATTTCTCAGACAGGATCATATATTTAATTTCCAGGTTTTCAGGTAAGGTTGGGAAAGTTGCCCATGTAAAAGTTACTAATTATTAGAGTTAACAACATGAAACAGTTGGATATTTTGAAAATTAGTGTAAAATAGCCTCTTATTAGCATACAGATCAGGTCTAAAGTGCTGGAAAACTTTGATCATGCAAAAGCAGATGGATGGCTGTCCATGGAAGATGTTATGAAGTCTATTTAAACCACAAAGAAGTGATTAGGAGTGGACATGGCAGCACAGGTGTTCATTATTATTACTTTGGAAAGCTCAGGGTTGTTCTTAGTTTAAAGAAGGAAAAGGAGACAAAATAACTATTGCCTGAACCATCTGGAATTCCAGCACTTTGGTCAAACTTTTCTGGTTGGATTTTGGTCTGTTTTTTCCAAGTACTGCAGCCAGTCCATTCTACAGATATCTCTTTCTGATCCCACTTATACCTACTGCGTCTTAGGTTGCTAATTCCCCCTTTCTCTGCTGATCGTCTCTCTGGCAAAAGAAGGGGCACGGTTTAAAGGCAGGCATTATAGGCTTGGTGTGGATCATAGATATGAAAGCTGAATGGGAACTTTGGGTCAGTCACTATCCCTCAGACCAACTCAAAGGGCTGTGGTGAAGAAAATAGGAAGAAGAATCACTGTTAGGTATGTTCATTACCTTGAGTTATTTATAAAAATAATAAAGAGATATAAATAAAAAGGAAAATGGGAAAAGGAAGAAATGAGACAAAGATAACCAATGGCAGCTACAGTATAATATCTATAATTCTTCAGCTAAATAAATATAATCTCTGAATGATCTCAGGAAAAATGCAATGGCAGACTTGCATAGAATAACTTTCTAACATTTTTTGTTTGTTTGCATGAGTGTCTCAAAAGATTAGGTTGCATGCAAGCTGTCTCAGGGCTCTTCTTTACTTCTTAAGCTATCTTTTTTCCTTTGTTTCTGTGAAAAGCATTTTTGGAATCCCGAGGAATTCATCTATTCATTCATAAATCTTGTCTATGAGATGAATACTACATGCTATTGTCTTGCTCACGGTATTTTCCCCAATTCTGGGAATAAGTTCAATTCTGGAAAGTAGCATGTATCGAGAAATCAGGTTTCACCCTCAGGTGTCCTTCCTAGGAGTAATAATTACCTCTGCTGTTTTTTCTTCTTGATATTACTTGTACTATAATTGGTTTCCAATATAATCAGGGTTATCCTTATCTCTCTAACATTTCAGTTTGGCCTTTTTCTTTTCTGGTCAGAAGCAGTGCTAATTTTCTTCACACATGTCATAGAAATGCTATGTACAATATAACCTTCTATGGCAGGGGTGGGGAACGATGGTCATTTTATGACTTGTGGACTTCAACTTCCAGAATTCCTGAACCAGCCATGCTGGATCAGGAATCCTGGGAGTTGAAGTCCACTCCACAAGTCACAAAGGCCATGGTTCCCCATTGTTCTATGGTAACAAAGGTGTGGGCCCTCTGAAGGAGTCTAAAAAGAGGAACTCCAAGCATGCAGACCAAAGCTGGTTGTATGAGCCATATATGCCATCTTACCTCTGACTACAAAGAATGATTTCCAGAAAGAAATGTCAGTCTTCTTTCATTCATTTTCTCTTAAATAAGGTTCACCAAAGTCTTGTACAATCAGTTACAGATGATAGAAGGGCACAGTTTTGATTCTGAATACCCGTATGCATCCATTTTTCTTTTATTTATTATGTATTAGATTTATATCCTGCCTTTCCTCTTGGAGCACATCCATTTTTTTCTCACAAACAATAACCCTGTGAGTAAGTTGGGTTGAAAAATAGTGACTGGCCCATTTATCCAATGAGTTACCATGCTTGAAGGTAGACATCAACTTGAGTCTGCTTGGTTGTAAGCCCACTATATTTACTGCCCCATAATGCTGGTTGTGTTGTATTTATGCCATTTGAATATACTTGTTCAATCATTCATTCATGGAAAGAACTGATTCATAAATCCAACCCAGAAGTATTATAATACAACACATAAATCCCCGCTAGCATGCATTAAAACTGTAAAATATAAAACTCTTTAGATTTTATTGAATGGCTTTTCCAACAGTATTTTCTTATTTGCTTCCACAGTGCCAAAAGCATTTAGGTTCATTTTCTCTGTTCCAATATTTAGTCTTAACTAGTTGGAATGAGGAAATAAATAATGTTATTATTGACACAATACTAAGCTGAAGGATCTCAAGAGTCAAACTTTTTAATGTTTAAATAAGTGCTACACACACAAAGCATACACCCTGCAGCTATGGTCTGAGACTTTTAGGAGTTCCCAGAAGAAATACATTCTAAAGAACTGAAGTCCACTTAGCCATGAAAAAGTACCTCAAGCGATACTCATTTAGACAATGTTCTTTGAATACATAACCAAACACTCTTACTGAACTCAGAATGCAGCAACATGTCATATTCTTTAGCTCGTGGTTCAGCGTTTGAGCCCATTAGATTGGGGGGAAATGTTTTAGTACAGTTTTCTAGTACAGTCTTTGGGTTGCTGTGTGCAGTTCATATTGGTTTATGCTCTCTGGCTTCCATTCAGCAATACCCGTTATCAATCATCTTCTATCTGGTGCTATTAATAACATTATAGTAGCAATTTTTAATGAACAAACAGTCATAATGACAGTTACAATACTTTTGCCTTCCAAAAATGTACATCTAATTAAATGACAGTCAAAAACCCAAGCTTACTTCTATATCTCCTATGATTGTATTTTTTAAATTTTCTAATGCACAGTAATGATCTGGAATGTGTAGTTTGTGAACAGAAGACTGATATTATGTGTCTGATTCTATCTTATTGCTACTTAAATTACACATTACTGCACATGATGACAACGTTTGTGGCTGATTTAGGGCATACTCAGTATAAAGTTGTGAACTATGTTTATTTCCTATATTTTAAAAATAATTTATATGGATTCTTTTGCTAATGATTTTTTTTAAAAAGCCTCTTACATTTTAGAAGACTAGACAACACCAAATGAAAGGAAGCATTTGAACCTGAAAAATCATCTACATTGTAAGCTATTAACCTACAATTATCCCTATGCTAATTTTGGGAATCCAGATTAAAATATTTGCACATTGGAAAGACTTGGCTATAACAAACTAAAACATACTTAAATTTTAAAGCTATACTTTTCCTTTCTTTTAGGATGGCTATGCTTTCATTCAAACAATGTTTTCAGTATTATGATTATGTAATACCTTTTTATTCCATTTCTAAACAAAAGTGGATGTAGAAGATGACCAGGCTGAGCCTGATCAGCGGTCAAATATATTGTTAGTTATGACTCCCTTCGCACCCACAAGAAATCTAATTCCAGACTATCTTGAATTCCTTCTTAATTCCCACTAATTTCCCTTGACCATTAAATACTTCAGATTCTTGTAGACAGGTTAAGCGTGCCATAAATCTTTATACTCATTTAAACTGCCTGAATCTCCTGAATTCCCCATGTAGTGTTTTAACTTATTGGAAACTGTTTTTTTTTTAATTTGCAAGTTTGCTTCCAAGCATATCATATCAATGGTTTGGTGATAAGATGTCAGACAGTTTTACTGCTATGTTTATGAGAGTAGAAAATATGAAATTCAATAAAATAACAATGAATGTTACAATTACTTAAAATTGAATGTTTTCTAAATATCAATAAAAACATTTCAGAACTTTTTCTTAATAGTACTTAGTAGTAATACTTATATATTGCTTCACAGTGCTTTACAGTCCTCTCTAAGTGGTTTACAAAAGCAGCATATTGCCCCCAATAATCTCAGCCCTCATTTTACTGACCTTGAAAGGATGAAAGGTTGAGTCAACCCTGAGCCAGTGAGAATTGAAGTGCCAAACTTCATGCAGCTGGCAGTCAACAGAAGTATCCTGCAGTACTGCATTCTAACCACTGAGCCACCATGGCTCATTAAACATATGTTTTTCTATAGAGAAGGAAACCTATAAATTTGTATTAAAGCAAAACCATTTTATGATTTAACCATATTTAGGAATAATGTATACAGTGACAGTGATATTTTTAATATGTTGCAAAGGTTATAAGTTTTTTTTTCACAATTATAAGAACTGATCCTTTTGAAAAGTCTTAAGATTTTAGTGTCAGTTTAAAGAAACTAAGGTATTTGCTAGAAACAGTACAGTATGGACAATATATCATGTGAAACGATAAAATAATATTATATACACATACACATAGGGAGTCTGTGTATTTTTAATTTTCTCCAAATGGTAAAGCTGTGGTCTTAAAGATTAGTGATGATGGTTTAAGGAATCACCAATGTAGATTTAAAAAAAATTGAAGCTATTTATAAAACTGTTTTATAGTATAAACAGGATTATGCTGCTTTTATTTTATTTTTTGCTTTCAATGTAAATATGCAGGTAATTTTACATGTAACACAGAGTGTATGAAAAGTCAGACCTTATAGGCCAACCACAACATTTTATTAAATTTATTAACATTTTTTTCAGAGAAATGTGTTTAGAATAAAATGGTAACCAATCTGAATATTTAATGTATTTATATAATAAATTGTCTATAGGGTCTAACCTTTTGTATACCCTACCTCGATGTGTATATTTACAGAGACAGATAAAAATATCATTGAGGGAGGAGACTCAGGTTCTAGTCCCCTCTTAGGCATAGAAAGCTATCATCTGGATCACTTTGGGCCCATCATTTTGCTCCAGTCATTCTGGCTCAAAGTTGAAAACATCTCCCTTACAGCTTGCTAGATTATGATCATTAAACCTTCATTGAAGAGGCTTTTGTCTTACGGTGAATCAATTTGGTTGAATAATAACAGTACATTCATTCATAGAACTGTTTTTCTACAACCCTAACCCATTGATATAGCCAAGTAACAAAGAATACAGTGTAAACTAGTTAAAAAAGAAATTGCTGGACAATTAATAGACTATCATTTGTTTAATAATTATGGAAGTCTTGCCTGAAACCAACGTTACCCAGTTTCTAATACAATGGTTTCAGGATCAGACACTGTTGGATGCAGAAACATTTCTTCAGTTTTCTTTCCTTACTCTCTGGTGGGAAAAAGAAGTGACAAGTGAAACAAGCAGTCTTGAAAAAGCAATATACAATATGTGGATAATAAGGATTAAATATATACTTTTTCTTATTTTTAGGAATGCTGCTGAGGAGAACAAAAAGTTATATGCAATCTATGGTGCAAGGTGAGTATTAAAAGTGGTTTCCTATCTGTAGTGATCTCTATAAGACTTTTAAATTTATGTTGCTACCAGCATAATCTTAGATGACTCCACAAATGGAAGCTGCTTTATATATGCAAAGTAATAGCAAACCTGAAATGATCATGTCCTAGCCAATTTGGAAGAAAAATAAGCTACCATAAAACCAGGAATTGTCAAGTGAAAGAATCAGGACTGCAAGTTAAGGTTCAGTTAAAAAGATTTGTTGCTGATGCCTATACACAAAAGTTTGGTGAACTAATGGTTAGCTCTGTATTGATTTCATTGATAAAAGTCAATTAAATTCAAGGGGAGAAGCTGGTCTTGGATTGTTTGTGGGAACATAATTACTCCAGATTGATTCCTCTCATGTCTCCAGTGTTGGTGCTTCTTCTTCTTCTCCTACAGGAATATATTTTACCTCTATAGGATTTCTGTCTCTGCAAATATTTTCATATTTCATTTACAAGTAATACTATTGATATAGTGATTTAATGATGTTTATAAATAATAATAATATTTTAAACAAAAGAAAAACTCCTTTAATAACTCAAAAATATTTATGAACAATTATTGGGATTCAACTCACAGTACTCATGTTTGTCTTAATCAAAATATTAAGCTTCACAAAAACTACTTTGACTTATTTTCATTTATGGAAGAGGTCTGACAACTACCAATTCGCAGCTGTCCACAGCTCTCCCAACCCAACAAGGGTCAATTTAGTGACCAATCAGGATTGCAGATGTGACCACATGACATGGACTACATTTCCCAGGGTACCTTAACTACATTTACTATGATGCATTCCCTTAAGGGGACAGCTCACAAATTCTAACTAACTGTCCCAAATCCCATTAACTCTAAACTGTCTGGACAGCACACTATCCTTTTCTCCACCCACCTTTCTGCCACTTTTTTTCACTTCAAACTAAAAATGTGTTTAATATATCAAGGAAAGAAAGAAGCACACTAGTACATATTGTACCTTGCTTAGTACTGAAAATGATGTATTTAAAAAACAATAAGTAATCCAAATGTATGGCTATTCATAGAAGCTGACATTTCCTTTCTTGAAAGTTCCTCCCTGACTAATAAGGACAAAGAGGGTTTTGGCTATTTATCCATTTGCTGTTTATTACGTATAGCTTGTAAGATGTAGGTAGGGCACCTAAATAATTAAAATCTCTCTCTTTCATATATATATTCTAATTACATATGACTTTTATTTGTGCCACAAACTACATATTTGGGCACATATTTTGCAGCGATATTCCATGAGGTGTTCTATGTATTTATGCGGCGTTGGTTGACCTTCTTACTATGCATTCAATAAGTAGCCTGCAGTGAAAAATTTCATGTGCATAATCATCAGATAATCAGTGACAATTATGTAACTGATTAATTTTAAAGATCTGAGAAGCAAATACAATTCTCATCATTAAGCATAAACAACAATCAAGAAAATATTTAAAGATGTAAAATGATGAAATATAGATTTAATGAACAGTACTGTAAAAAAAGAGCTGATAAAGTTGGGAACTTGTCAACTACAGTACTGAATCTCTCACACACATACATGATTTTGCTTTGAAAGTCTTGTATCAGATTTACTACAAGTTAAAAATATACATTGTGATCTGTAGTACTTTTTAAAGTGGTCTGCCAAAAGTTCTCTTAACACACACAGTTGATTCACTTCATCTTCTTAGCCTCTATAACAGTACTAAAAAGTAATCTGAATTCTTAGGATTTCAGAGTAGATGAATGAATGGATATCAGATTTGTCCAAGTCCCGTCCAGCTTAGCCGTAGTGCAAAAAATAGTATTCACGAAGCCATTTCTGATAAACTCAGATTGGTCTAAAAACGAATGGCATCACAGGTCTTAAACAAATAACAAATATGTGGAAATGATCCTCACTTAAAGGGATTGCATGTGGCTTTCATCTCTTACAATATCAATTGCATTTCACAATATCATTGTGATAACTGAATTGTACAAATGCATGCCATGCTGGCAATTACTTATCTCATTATGGCAGACATGAAGAATTACCTGGATCATATGTTTTCTAGCCTGCAGAGCTTTTAGAACTGTTCTTTCCATATACCCTAACAGTTACCTTTCTTCTAAAGCCATATCTCTCTCCCCCTCCCATGTTTTTACAGCCCTGAGCCTTTATCCCTACCCCAAACTATATGTCCAACTCTGTATCCTTAGGAAGAAACAAAAAAAAAAAAAAGGAAAAGCTTTCATCACACATCAGCAGAGATCAGAATTTTCCCTAACCCACCAGACTTTAAAATAGGCTTTGACAACAAGGTTTTGCTAACAGTGGGTGCTATTTTAGTTCTTCATTGTCATTCTGGGAGAATTGTTAAGGTCTTTTTGCTAGAGGATGAATAGTTAAGCTTTACCTCTCAACAAGATAATTCCTCTTGTTGTCTTCACTGATTTCAGTGGAACTTTTAAAGCCTTATTGCTATACATTTCTATGCAGCGATTGTCATTTGATTTTTTTCTTCTTCTGTTCAATCCTGTTTGATTCTCAAAGACTGCCTGCAAAAGTCCCTGCATTTTTCTTGGGAACATTTGTCAGAAGTGGGTTGCTATTGCCTTCTTCTTAAGGCTGTGGAAAAGTGACTGGCACTAGGTCACCCAGCTGGCTTTGTGCCCAACGTGGCATTAGAATTATTTGTTTTCCAGAGCACTAATTGCTGTACTGGTACAATCCTTTTGTCAATATAAAACCACAATACCCTAAGGTTTAATAGTTAAACTAATATATAAGAATCACCATATATTTATTTAAAATATTTTATCTTGTTTTTTTAAAGACATTTTGCACAGTGAACCTCTTCAAGTATAGACATTTTTATACATTTATTTTTCTCTTTCCTCCTATGTTCAAATCCTACTACCAAAATTCTATTGGTTTAGAATTTAAAATAGCCACCATTGTTATCAATGGAAAATGTTTACAAGTCTAGTTGTAGTATGTTTGGGTTAATGAATAAATGAATAATAAATTAATGAAGGAATGCAGCACAAATGCATGGAAAATATTCAGGTAGGACATATATTCATAGTCAGTTCTTCCCATTTGCCTTTCTCACTTCTACTGCATGACGCAAAACCAACCTGATATCAATTTGCCCTTGACTTAAATAATTCCTTTTAAGTACAGTAGACATTGATTCTTTCTAGTATGGTTTCCTCTCCTATGTCTTGTTCTACAATAATAATAATGTTCATAGCCAGCACTGTCATTATCCATATTGTCTAGAAATTATGAGAGAAGCAGCCAAACACATCTTAGATGAGGCAGCATATTGTACATTATTATATATTTTAGTTAAAGTTGCAGGCATTATGAGAAATTTCTATGCAAGAATTACTAAATTATAGAATTCTGGAATAATCTTACCAACAGGTTATTAGTCTTAGTTGTGCTGAATTGACTAAAAGTGAGATGCTCAGTGACATCTTTTATTTACTTTTGAACTTCATAAATTTTCTTCCATAAATTCAGTCATCTTTATTCACTATAATAGTTTGTAATTGAACTATAGTGTTATTTTTTTCAAAATTCTAGATGCAGTTAAATTAAATTATTACACAGATATTAAAGAAAAAACTTATTTCCATAAACAGATGTTATCAAGTCTGGTTTTTATGTCAGTTCTGTATAAATTTGAGTAATATGGAATACTACAGAAAATAAATAATAAAATTTCCTTTTAATATCTGAAAAGATCAAGTTACTATTTAAATTGGGACACATTAAGACATAATCCAAAGTTTGAATAGTCTATACTAAACAATCCAAATAATGTATTTTTAAAAATTGCTTGTCTGAGTCTTATGAGAAATTTTAATGGATGTAACTTAAAAATTCTGGGGTTGTTTATCCTTGCTTAACTTGGCTGATTTATCTACTTGAAGATAAGTGATCGAAACATTTAATTAGAGAGAGTGACAAATGTTGCTTTAACCATTCCGTAGTCTCAGGCTCTTGGTGACTTTATAGGAAAGTGCTCTCCACACTAATCTATCAAGCACAGCTTCTTTCAGTTATTATACATTCATCTTTGTATCACTTATCAAGCCACATCTCTTATTCTTATTCTACTAACCATTCCTAGCATCATTGACTTTTCCAAAGAATTTGCATGTACAACATGCTAAAATAAATCAGATGCAGTCTTGTGATTTTAGTGAAGTATCTGGTTTTATATAATTTAGTACCTCTCTGTTGGTTGCTCTGGCTGTCCATGGTATATGCAAAAATGTATACTAGCACCAAAGTTCTTCTTTGATCAGCCTTTCTTTGTGTCCAACTCTTACACCCATACATCATTACCAGGAAGACTATTCCTCTAACTATCCTGCTTTTTGTATTTATATCAATATCTCTGTTTTGCCAGATCTATTCATGTTAACCATTGCACTGTGGCCTAAGGTTATGCTGTGTTTGATTTCAGAAGTAAATCTGTCATTATGAATGATTTTTGATCCAAGGCAGGTAAACTAATTCAATTATCTCTTTGTTGATTTTATACATTTCATGTCCATCTGCAGCTGTCATCATTATCTTTGTTTTCCTGATGTTAAGCCTCAATCCTATTTTTTTCACTTTTGTCCTTGATTTTCCAGATCATTTTTTCCAGGTGCTCCTTATTTTCAGCCAATAGTGTTAATGTAAGGGTTCAGAGGGCTTTCTAGTTAGGCAATTTCTTCATGGCCCATTCAACTTCTTCTCTCAAGATGTTCAGTTCTTTATGAATTGGGCTATCATCATTGTCATCTTGATGGTAAGTCAAACCTCTATAGAGTCCTTCTATATATTCTTTCCACTTTTCTTGATTTTCTATTAGTCATTGCAGTCTTTTACAGATTCTTGCTGTGCTGAAAAGCTGAATCACATCATCTTCACTAAGGCAAACATGATCTTAGTATATCCTTTCTTGTTAGCTTCTTCCAGCTTTTGATACTTATCTATTTTTGTCTTTTTGGGTTTTATGTTGGGAAATTGCATTCAGCTTTTTAAGTTCATATTTATTACCTTTGCCTTAGGCACCCTTCTCTTGTCAGCTATTTTGATGGTGTAACATTTGTTTGTTGTCTTTGGTTTTTGGAATGACAGATGCTTTCCAGCAATTTCCATGATGTTACCTTGGATCTCTCAACACTGTTGATTTGGATATTTTGCTTCCAGATTCTGTGGTACAAATCTATTCTTAACTTCTATGGCATACATAGATGATATGTTGTTCACATTACATTTGGGGAGGGAATAATGTCTTTTTTCACTTTGCAATTTGGGCTGCTAATAGCTACAATCAGCATCAGGAATTGTCTTAATACATTGAACTTAACCTTTCCATTGTTGTTGGCATAAAATAAAATTTATCTGATTTCGATGTTGTCCATTTGGTGCTGTCCAGGTGTATAAACATTGCTTGTGTTGAACAAATCATGTGTTCATTTTGCTGAGAAGATTTTCCTGGAAAAATTGCACTATGTAATTACCAACTTCATAAGCCCAAACTTGCTTACTATTCTTGAAACTTCTGTTTGGTCTACCTTTGCATTGAAATCATCCATGATATACAAAACATTATTTGTGGTACTTGCTTGAGAGCACGTTGAAGCTCACTGTAAAAAAGTTCAATTTCATCATCATTTCAGTCGACAGTTGGAGCATAGATTTGTAGTATGCTGAGTGGCTTGCCTCAAATTTGGATAAATATCATATAGTTACTACATGCCCGATAATTCTCAATACATATAGTCATTTATTGACTTATGCAGAATGCATTTCCTTTTCATCTGATAAAATCATTTCCAGAAAAATAAACCATAAACTCATCTGATTTGGTGGCTTCTGGTTTGAGCTTCTTCGGCGACAGACAAAAATCTGTGATCGTGCGCAGTTTCAGTCTGGGCTCACCATTGGAGCATCCCGAGCCAGCTGGTTTCAGGGCTAAGCCACCTGATAGAGGTGGTGAAGAGGAGGGAGACTGCCATCAGGGTTGAGGACAGCTGCATCTCTCCTCCTCAGCTGGCCATTACTCCCTTTCCCGAAGGCGGTTGCAGCAGTGGTCAGAAATGGCCCCCTCAAAGAAGAACTTGACCAGAAAAGAATGTGCATGAGGAAGATAAGAAATGAAAGTTTTGGCTGACCGGGTTAAATTGCAAAAGCAACAACTAAGGTACCCTGGAATTTAAACAACAAAAAAAATAACATCATTCCCAAAGATTCTGAAGCAGCGAAGGAAAGTGAAAAGGGAAAGGTTTTTTTCTTCTTCTCTCCCTTTCCCTATACTGGCAACTAAGAGACTTAAATAAGAACTCGGGGAAAAAAAATCCACTCTGACATCAACAGGCTGAAAATAAAACAAAATGTCAATGGGATAATGAAGATTTCTGGACACTAAAAAAAATTTATAAGCAGGAAAGGAGAGAAAAAGAATAAAAGGGCAGGATCTGGAAAAAAGGGAGGAGACT
>BHFT01062366.1:0-22477 GCA_004320025.1 Laticauda laticaudata | reverse complement strand
TAGTGCGTATGCAGAAACATGGGACAGGATTTGAAATTTAATCACCTCTGTTGTATCTTTAAATGAAGATGCCATACCTGTCAAAAGGTAATCCAACAGGATTCATACCTTTTACAACATGAACACAATGCCTACTTGAGCTTTCTGCTCTGCTGCAGCACAAGGTTCTTTGTCAGAATCTTTATCAGTTCACAGCAGGCTCATTGTGATGAATTGCTTGTAATCGGAACCAAGATTTTACTTACTAACACAAATCTAACCATCCAAACATATCCTCTACTTAACAGAAAAAAAATGTAGTCTTATTTTAGTGAAGTATAATGCTGATTAAGAATCAACGCCCAGACAACCACAAACGAAATCGCCTGGCCTCCTAGCATGTAAAGAGCATACTGAAGTTGCTCTCCTTAAAGCAATACCGATCACTGCTACACTAAGCTTTAAAAGCTTTATACTTTTCGCACTAACGTAAGCCATCAATAAAATATAAAAGCTATCGAAACAATTACATGCTTTCAAATTATTGATTATATTTCCTCTGAAAAAGTAGTTAAAATCCTCATATTTAAGGTGAGTTTTACTTAAAATATATTTTTAAATGGCACTTTTTGTTTGTTTCTATACTATACATGTCCTACAGCGAGATAACTGCGTCTACTATAATAACAAAGCAACTTCGCATAACTCACAAATCTCAGTTTCAGTATTACCATATTCTGGAAACTATGTCAATCGATTGAGAGCATTCATCTTGTCATCATCATGCATCTCTAATCCTTCTTTCTGATCGACACGAAACATCCATCCTCGCTTTACACCTATAATCAGACATCGGGCCACCATTTCAGATCCAGCAGCGAGAGCAATGCTTTTAATTGTCTGCAGTCACTTTATGGTGTCTTTGCCCATCTTACCTTTGGCTTCCCATGTGGACGCTTGCCAGTCTTATTGTAATAGTGAAAGGCACTATAAGGCAACAGTGTGGTGTTGCATCCGTAAGGACATGGCTCATACCACTTATAGGCATTTCTCTCACATCTCTTTGATCTCAGAAGTATGGCTGAGCAGGCTCGATCGCTATCATCTCAGACACGTTTCTACTGACCACACCTGCTGAGAACTGTAGAGGAATCAATTTCTCGTAGATAGTTTTGGGACTAACCAACGTCCCACTTAATAAACACCTCTGGCCTGGCCATCCTCCCATCTCACTACTTATCTCTCTGCCCTCCCCAACATCCCAGCGTACTGATCGCTTGGGTCTTCTTTTGTTGCCCTGCACAGGAGAACACATGCTGCGCGAAAGCAGGTCTAGTGGGGTAGCGTGACGGGGAATGGGATTCTTGACAGTATCCCCACGTCACTCCACAGCGTATTATAGGTCGACGAATCGGACATTTTACAGTTCCTCCCCACCACACCACTCAATAAGCCATTGCGACACTGGACACATAGCTTGAGCCTCACCAGACAATCTCGTGTTAGTCAAATATTATAATTGAATCCCCTACACACTCGCGAGCAGTCCCCAACGTTTCTCACTATACTCTGGAGTGCCTCATGGTCTGTCAGTGTTGTAGTCGTCGCATAGATAGATATAGATATACGAGTACGAACGTCATCGAGTAGGTATAGATAGATCAGCTATAGATACGCGATAGATTAGAGAACACAGCACAAATCATGTAGCTCAAATCACCTAAAAATATCAAGAGCTCATTCCATCAAAATCCAGTTATAGAAAGATACCAACATTCCAACTCAGAAAAAAATGTCAACACACAAATATAAAAACCTGAAAGTTTTCACAGGACATTTGCTTAATATCTAAGATATGGCTCTGTTCTGACTAGTTTCACATATTCTGGCGGGGCTGGTGCCCTGACAATTATCGCATACGAAACATCCATATCTACAACAATCTCTCTACTAATCTCTGGCCATGAAATTTTCGCCTATCCTCCCAAAGTTTTTTGAGCCCAAGCCAAAGAGTTGCTAATGATGTGTGACTAACTTGCCCACAATTTTCTAGACGATCAACTGTTTTCATTAGTGTCATTCGAGAGCAGGCAAGGCTCCCTCGATCGACAGCAAACAGCGGCACATTGCTGCCCTGTGTCACTGATTATGAATTGGCACGTTCAGCATTTGTTGAAGGCTTGATGTCATCTGGAGCGTACACCAAAATCTGTAAATCTGTCAATTCTGTCAGAAAAAATAACTAGTTAAGATGCAAGAATATAGAAGTTTTCAAGCCAGGTTCCACCAATCTATTCAAACTTCACAGTTTTACCCAAGTGAAATCATAAGATCTCATTTTTATTTTCTTGATCCAGTTGTTGTTTAGCTTAGGGCAAAGCATCCAAAAACAAATGGGCCAGACAAAAATCTGGAGGCAAATGAGGGAAAGGATGGCCTCATATCTTGCCTAAAAAGGTTTCATGAATAACAGCAATATGTATAATTTGCTACCTCATTAATAGTTTGGGACAGGAATACACTATATTTCTTCAAACTGATGGACATTAGTTGTTTGGCATGCCAGAGACTTCACTCCTAAAAAAATTAAAAACCCCCCCCTATATCCCTACCTCCCCACACCCAAAAAAGTGGACAAAAACACTACAATTTGAACCAGTTTTAATTAAATGAATGTAATTGAAAGAAACCTGAAGAAGATCAATTAATAGATCACCTCCAGGAGATGGGAAATTTGAGAAAAAATTGGCTGCAATTTTTTTGAGAAGCTCTAGCGAGTTAGTTGCAGCCTTGGAGCCTCGGCGTGGTGTACTTCTGGGTTGGCAAAAGAAAAAAATGAATGAAGAAATTCAAAATATAACAAAATATAATGGAATGAAAAAACATAGCAGGAAGCTGGTGACTAGGCTTAGGACAATTCTCCAAGCAGAAATTAATATAATTGGCTTCTTTAACTGCATTGTCATTTTTTACTCTTGAAAACGTTTCTGATGGTTTGCAAAATCTGCTGGGATATCTGTTCATCCCGATGCATATCTACTTGCTCATTTCTGTGGAGCTTCAGGAATAGGTTTTTCAGTGGTTAAAACATTATAATTGAACACCATAGAATAATAAAGCACCTTGAGCAGAAATGGTTTAACTGAGAAGTGCCTGTTCAAAATGATGTAATGAGGACTAGAGAAAAACCACCTGCCACTGCGTGTTTTTGACTCTACTCCCTTATTTTCATAATTAATTTTGGGGGGAAAAAAGAAAGACTGAAATACAGTGGGCACAAAACGAAAAAAAAAGGTAAGAAAATCTATATTAAGAACATTAAATCATCCTGAGTGTTCACAATTGTTCAAACCATAGCTCAACCCCCACCCGCCAAATCCTTAATTTTCTAAATTCCCGGAATAATGTCGAACACTTATTTCAATAAGTACTTGTCTAAGTCCATAAACTCTATTATTTAAATAAATATGTTGTTAGAGTGATGGAAAAAGAGAGATGGTCACTTTTTTTTTTTAACTATATACTTTATGAGAATGCTCAATAATAGCTCCTGGAATGCCAAAACTGTGCTTTTGTCTGACCAGGGCTAGATCATTCCTGTCACTGAGCTAATGCACGAAGGGCCACATGACAATGGAATACTTTTCATCTGTTATGATGAGGTTTCTTTCACCAGCAGCTGCTGGACACAGAACTAACAGCATTGCTAAAGCACAGATCACAGACATCCATGGGACAAAGCAACTGAACATAAATATCAGCCCAACTCCATTTAGTTCATCACAATACCACTCATTTAAGTCAAATGTCTCCTTTCCCCTCAAAAATTGGACAGCATCCAAACCTTATTGTCTAGCATCCTTCTCTGTGTCCCCACTGGGTCTTCCTCTCATTTTCTTGATTCTGTACTCATCTGGACTTCAAAAGAGCAATAACAAAAGATGTTGATATCCTTTGTTACATTTTCCATCCAAATATAAATAGCACATTCCCTTTTCCCAGTCCCTTCCTGCTGATACTCCTTTAACAATCTGCAACTATGGATAGAGGTAGCAAAAATGCGGAATCATTAATTAGCTGAATACCAGTCGCTTTGCTACGAAAACGTGATGTGGTCGGCCTTACCTTTGGAGAGGAAAATAAGGGGAGAAATTCTGCTCTGCCTATCCATGGTATTCATGTTCTGGCTAGGGTCCTGTCAGTGGTGACAGATTGAGGGTGATGGGAAACTGAAAGAGGTATTTGCTCGTGTGAGCAAGAAGGAGACAGCAAAAGAGCTCGTGACATGGCTTAGCTCAACTGTTCTGCTACTAAGCTAGCATTGGTGTGTCAAACTTAAAACTGAAACTCCTTCCTCTGTTTGGGTTTGCATTTGAACAGATTTCTTTTAAGTGGGGAAAGAAGTAGTAAAACTCCTTAGCATCAAGATTGTGTTAATAATAACATATGAAACATAAAGTTCGATGGTCAGTTTCAAAAATCCTTCTTAAGCTACCTTAAAGCGAGAATTATTTCAATATAATATTATTAAAGCTAAAAGTTGTAAAAGATATATAATAATTAGCAATAAAGAGCTTCACATAAAACAGCGTTGTCATTTCGGAGGGGGTGCTATCTAGTTAGATACCATCAGATGATCTCGCACAAACGACTACATTCGCACCATCCTCGAGAGCTAAAAGACATCGACTTATACACGAACAGGATCGATCACGCGCAACCTATTCATTCGGCAACGGACTACATCATGTCTCTACAATCTACGCTCTCATATTCTCACATGATCCTGAGAACAGCTCATTACGAATCACTTGAGTTAAACTAACAGTCTTGTATTGACTTCATTGCTCTCCAGTCATCATCCAAACTCAGAGTTGCTTCGCAGACTGACAGGACAATTGATAAGCTGTTCCAAACAGGGTAATGTCTACTTTTGAATACAATCTCGTTGAATTCCTAGTGATTTACATCACAGGAAAATGGCCTCCATCACATATCATCATGAATCTGGGCTCGCTTAAGCAAAGACTGAACGTACTTAGATTCTCTTATACTTCTCACGCATCCTTTCTACTACTTAATTCAGGCAATCTGTCAATCCTGGGGTTTCTAGATTGTGGATCTGATCAGACACAGTAGCAGTAGTCGCACACATACAAGCTTTGACAATCATGGACAACAAGTGGGAGATCTGCAAATTGTAGGCTGCTTGCAACTCTTTCTCCTTTCTTGACTGATCAACCATCTCAAACTATTACCCTTGATGACCACATGCAATTTACATACTATCTGATTAGATCTTCGCTTCGCAAGGCTTCTCTTCCCTATTCATACTTACAGACCTCGCATACCTCCAGCTCCATCGATCTATATCCTTACCCCTCTCCTATCCACCGCACTATTGAGCCATAATATCTTTCGATGTAAATACCGCGACTCATAAGAAATATTTCCCGCACTCTTAACTGACATTATTGTATCGTTCAACACAATCAGATTCCTCTACTCTGCATAGTAATATATCACAGTAACCCTAAGAACTAGCTCCACTGTCTCACAGGCATATCTGCTAGGAATTACGCGAACAGGCGACGATCAGAACGATGATTCATTGTGCTGCGCAGATGCTTGAGTATGCCTTCGTCGGTCAAGCGAACTCGATATGACCTCTCCTGGACTCATGCATAGCGCCACAGGATCCCGGCCCTTGAGTCAGTCTTCAGCGCAGTCAGTTCAGCCGCTTGAGCTGTGCGACGCGTATATACTTTTCCTAGAGCCTCAACGACGTGTCTTCGTCAATACACGTCCGTACTCTCGTCTTTTATACGACCTTATGATGATGTACGCAATCAATCGTGCTGGCTTCTCACTGCGCAATAGGTATTCGTCGTCAGGGTACTTTGTCTTACATAATGGTCGCGGAGAAAAGTACTGCATTTATTCACTTGACATCCTTCGCTGCTCCGATCTACTTGACGTGTTGATACAATGCATGCTAGGTCTGAGCACTCCATCCTTTTTAACTAGCCTATTGTTCTATCGATAGAGACTCGAACGCCACATCACACTGACTCTAAAAATCATGATCGCACACTCGTCTGTCCCCTGCCTTCAGCCAATCCCACAGCTAACAAGACATGCCATGTACTCGATCTACATCCAGCAACATACCCTCATACATGTCTAATCAGGAACCCTCTCCTCCCCAGTTACCCACCAGACCATGCTACTGTTCTCATGTACTGCCCCTCACCCAGAGTCTTTTAGCCATCCAACGACCATTGTTGGCCTGTTTCAATCAATATTTTCTCCTACACCAGAATAAGTGTATAAAGAAAAAGAAAATAAATGAAATGCACGAATGTAAAACCGGCTACTTCTCGACTTTCTCCTGTGCTGCAGGATTGCGTACGAGTTAAGCAACTTCCTATTCTCATACCGGTGATATTGCTCATCTCTTAATACGACTACTGCGATCTCTCCTTCATGCACACTTCTCTCTAGTATCAACTCAATCCATCTCCGCTCAATAGCGATTGGCTACTGCTCAGCTGACGTGCTGCACAAATCCAATCGCAAATTACAGTAACCATTCCAAATACTAATAAAGATAGTCATGTCTATATATCTGAATCATTCTATACACTACACATAAATAGTCTCAAACGTCATTGCCTGTTAAGTTTTTAATTAAAGATTTAAAGAAATAAAATTACAGGGCAAGAATTTAAAATTCTGTTAAAATTAGTGGCAAAGGAAGGGGTCTTATGGCACCACGATTTTCATGCTCCTGTTACAGCCATGTTTTAAGCCAGGAAAGTGGGGGCCTCTATTTCTGGAGGGCGAGAATAGGGCGGGAAACAGCAGAGAAGCGATCTTCTTAATTGATTCAGCAGTTGGAGCTCTTTAACCGTCCTTGACCTTGACCAAGGTGGATGGGCCGAATGTAATGGAATTCAATAGGACATAGGGAAAGTCTTCAAATTCCTGCAACTTATATATATAGTATTGTTTATATAAAAATGAATCCTTTTAAAACTTTACTTAAAACGAAGAATAACTTGGCCATCCTCTCTTCCAATTTAATGTAAGAATCTTCTTTTTAATAAAATTGTTGCCCACTGTTACATAATTGTGCTAGTCACTTTAGCTCTTAACTGCAATTTGCCGTGCGTTGACTCATCTTTCAAATTGTACTTTAACAGGCTTGATTATTTGCTCCTTCATCCCTGGAGATTTGGGGAGAAAGGGGAAGTCCTGAGAATGTGGTGCATAACTATCACTGTTTGGAGACATAGTCTGTTAAAGGGCTTAATTAACTTTTACCCAAGGCTCATGTTTTTTATGAATTCCACCGATTCATGCGTCTTTTTCTGGTAATTGAAATTTCAAGTGATATTATATTTCTTCCATCATCCTTCATTTCATCATCACCATCCACTTGATTGCTGCTTCCTGGTGAGGAAAGTGCACATTATGAAAATATCAGGGCTGCTATGATCTCAATCATGGTCTCTTTTTACTGCAAACACACAATCTCGAGTGGAGACACAGCCTGTTTAACTCCCATACTCAGCTAATCTCACGCATCGATATCAATCTCACATGTCTTTCTTCATTAACTCTACTCATGAGACTGCTTGGAATACGGCTTACTAAACAACGGTCTTTGAAAAGCCAATAACCGACATAAGAATCTAGCACCAGGCAGACTTTCCCTAATGTAGAAAAATTATACACTAGTTAATTGAACCCCACAGCTAGATCGAGCAGAGAGGTAAGAACCTGGACTTTAGTTAACTACCACCAGTTACAGGCTGTCATATGCTGTTCTCTCTCTATCTCTTTGCCAGAGGCAGTTAGACATTAGGTGATTATAGAATATTTCTGAACTAACTAAGACAATATAGCCATTGTCATAGCGCGAACATCAGACACCTGTCTTGACTCTCATACAACTATTCACCTGATTGTATTGCACCTCTCTCAATCATAGTCAGCATGCCGGAGAATACTTAGTTCCACTTATCTTTAACATATTTAGAGGACCTAGTCGTTGTAAGAGCATAGGCTTCTTATGCCATCTAATTATCGCATCTTATTCAATTATAAACATATCCATAATATCTCGTCCCTAGATAGCGACTAATATATCGTACTTCCATAGAGGTCAGACAGTTCCGCCAAGACTCACGTGCATGCGTCCATTACTATCAGCCTAGGGTACATTTAGTTTATTAGCTCATACAATCCCGACATGTGGCGTTAAATAGTGATCCTATTCTGTGCACGATCATGTTACTCACCAGTATACAAGAACAAAACGAGAACCAGCACAGTGCAGTATGACACAGAGCTTTATATGTGTCGCTAAAGGAGTATGGATGCATACCACAACATCCCTGTGGAACGGCTTACGGTCTTCAATTACGCTCGCACCTGATCGTCTGCAGCTGGTCCAGATTGCAAAGAATATTGACGCATAAAGCAGATGGTCCTGCCATCCTATTCAATGAAAGCGGACTGATGATAACATATCTGCATAAACATCATGCACGTATTTCCTTGGATATCAATCCACTTAAAGCTGAACAGCGGACAGACGATCATTACATGGATTACATAGAACATTGCCTTCCAGCGCAACTCCTCACATAACGTTCATAAGCGTATACCAGATGAGCGTACACTGCGACATAACATTACGAATGTTTATGGTGCAGGTAAGCATATCATTCAATCCTCTGCCTGTCAACCAAACCAAGCCTTTAATAGGAGTGCCATACCATGTGCATAAATCAAATCCATGTGCATTAACAACTCTATAAAATAGCGTCAGGCAAGAAAGTAGGTGCAGGCAGCCACACACCACTCACAGTCTCCTGCAATGTACGGATAACGAGTCTAACACTTATCAGCATCCAGTAGTCATATAACGATCTGCATAGCTATCCTATTATAGTACACAATGCACAATGTCTGGACATACCAAAATCTAGGCGTAGAACTCAAACTACGAATACAATAAAGCGTAACTCAGTGCATGGACGCACTAGTTGACATAACGAAATTGGCGTGCTGGCATGCAAAACCAGTTATCGATCGTTGGCAACATATATGTGTAGAAAGTATACAAACTGGTTTTAAAAATCTATACAACCCCATAAAAGAGGAGCTGCGAGTTCTTGCCCCCACTCGATGCTTAAAGGACACACTACATCTGCTCCCACTAATGTCATGAAACAAAGATGAAAACCTCCTAGGATACATATGACGCAAACAATAAAAAGAAAAAAAACGCAGACGGCACAGACCATAGAATGTATTTACCGTAGCGCCATCCAAATCAAGGCTGTACTCTCAGACAAATCAAATAGACTCCGATGTCCCGTTCTGATCGCTTTTTCTGGCCCAACCACTACACTAACAACCACAATACTGCAGGTTAACACACAACAATACTAAGGACGGAACTCTCAACCATATCCTGAATCTCAACCTGCGAAACACCTAATTCTGCACCACAATAAGTCCATAACCAACCGCTAGCTGACAACTTCTGTGTGTCCAAAAGTAGAGATGAACACCTAGAGGGACAGCCCGTATACTGGATCCTTAACTTCTTATGAACAAAGAAGAAGTATAGAGGAAGTTGAAACTGTGAAGCTAAGAAACTTGATGAGATGTGACCCATGTTCATATCTAAATTTAACATAACACAAACCACAACCAAATAGTAACATAATGACACTTGGATTTTAAAAGAATCTGATTTTAATAAAATCCAAACTGTAAAGATTCCATGCGCATGACACACTCCTAGAAGGAAAACAACTCAAGTACGTCTCTGGGAAACTCTGAAAAGTTACTCAATCATAGAAGCCCAAACAGCACAAACACTGAGAAAGAAAAAACAGAAATCCAAGAAGAAATTCCAGCATGGTTGCACAAAATCTCTTATGGCAATTGCGAAAGACAACACAAAGGATCAGATACAAAAAATTGGAAAGCGACATAAACTAAGCATGGAATATCAGCTAAAGCAGCAGAATCTGCAAGACGAAACTCAGGGAAAGCTACACAAGGCTCAGATCGAATAAAACGGACTGCATACAACAAAGTCAAATCATATATAAGTTTCTCCGCAAACATATAAATATACAATGCAAAAAAAATCTGAAGAATAAAAACATAGCGAGGTCCACTAAAGAGAAAAGAGTATGCAAGAAGAAAACAAGCAACCACGACGTGATACCAGCAAACTGCTTACTTCATTCTTGTGCCACTCGGTACATGGTCAGCGCAAAAGAACACTAGGAGTCAAATGCGTCCACTCTCAAAAACATAGAGCGTACTAAAGACGACAACCAGAAAATAATGCTCACAAATAAGTCAATACAAAACCAACAATTATGTAAAGAACACCTGTTCTATCTGCTATGAACACACAATCACCAGGGTCGGTCTGCGATGATTATTATTGCATTTTAAAGAGCATTGCAACTAGATCTATCCCAGAAGAACCACTGCACCAAATCTTCTGTCGAAGAAAACTTGTAGCACCGGGAACTTACCAGAAGAGTCAGATAAAGAGCTTGATGTGGTTCCCATCTTCAAAACAAGGACGTGATCAAATCAACAAGAAACCGCCGAGACCAGGAATTATATACCAATTCAGCGCACCTAACATTCAGAATACCCTTGCTGTAAGATACTGGAAAGGTTTGTAAGATAGATCTGCCAAACCAATCTTATTTCATTCTTCCAATATAGTGACTAAATTAGTAGACTAGAAAAATACGGTGACATTAATATATTGTATGATTTCAGCAAGGCAATTGAAAAGTATCACGACCACATACCTACTTCTTTCACGAATAGTAGCGAAAAAGCAATTGGACATAAGATAGCAGCACCACCTAAAAGACACGTCACTCATCACTGGACTGACAACGAACCATCTACCTCAACTGAATAGTCCTTAATGGCGTCTAAGCTCTAGGAAAGGTGAAGGATCGAGTGCTGTGCCATCAAGGATTTGGTATCCTTAGCGCTCATGTAGTCTTCAATACATTTTCACTTATAACAACTTCAGATGAGGAAGTAGAGGAACTTTACCAACATTTGCCAGATGATACCTTAATGCTAGCTAGTGACTATAGCTAACACCCGAAGAAGATAGGCCGAAGATCCTAGATGGATTCTTTGACGACACGACCTGCAACAAGCTGAGCTATATCCTCAACAAAATGAAAGATAATACACGTTTTAAGATGAACAAGTTAAAGTTCCCTATCTACACACAGATCAAGTAACACAATAACCAAAAAGTTACACGTTACGTATAGCATTGGGTGAAACCAGGCTCAATAGTGCAATAACGTGACTGAGGTATCGTTGGAATCTTAGTACAACCCAGCTAACATCCATGAGACAAGGTGCTAAGCAGCAAGCCAAAAAAATCAATCAGTCCAAAGTTGTTATTAACACGAGGCCCAATTACCAATCAGATACAAGTGATCTATCTCATCCCCACTCTCATCAACAGTCCTTATACAGACACCCAGCAGAACTACATCCAGTTTTGGTCCACCACATCTATAAAAAAGATGTGCGAGACTTCTATAGAAGAGCCAACCAGAATAGTGATTAGAAGGACTGCCTCTAGACTTCAAAAACATTAATAAATACGGTACAGGACAACTGGGCTATGGCTAGTTCAGCGTGAATGAGAAGGATTCCAGGTGCAAGACATTGAAAAGCAGCTTCCAATATTCGAGCGAGGTCTTCCACTGAGAGGAAGGAGTTCAAACGTCTGATTTCAATACCACCTTTAGGCCCAGCATCAAGCGACAATAACATGACATGCGAAACCTAGAACAATGAGTAGCATCATGACCTTGCGGTGTAAATATAGGGAAGCCTTCTCTGACAGTTGAGCACACTCAACTCAACCAATGACACAGTCTTGCCACCCGACCAGTTGCTGGAGTGCCATCACTTCCAGATCTTCTAAGAAGCAGATTGACTGTCACATTTTGTCCAGAATGATCTGGTCTGGCGCGCGAGAGATGATTGGACTAGATAGCACCTATAAGGTCCCTCAACCTCCTGACTTTCATCCTGCTCTGCGTTATCCGTCGCTATAGCATACTCGTTCCGCTCCCCAAGTACTGGGTCATGCTCACCTTCCCATATGTTATCCCAAATTGAGACCAATGTCTGTATTGCCTAATAGCACTGAGCCTCAATACTAGCTCTTGGCACTGCAACCCCACAGACTATCTTTTATTGTTGT
Organism: Laticauda laticaudata; assembly: GCA_004320025.1. NCBI lineage: Eukaryota > Metazoa > Chordata > Lepidosauria > Squamata > Elapidae > Laticauda > Laticauda laticaudata. The sequence goes on along the minus strand of BHFT01062366.1, from coordinate 10,200 downwards.
ACCTATATTTCATTTCTCTCTCGAGCTACGTAGGCGCACACTTTACTTTCCTGGTCGCTTTTCATCTTGGACTTTAGTGCTATGTACGATAAATATTAACCGCTGATTTTAGCAAACTCTTCTTCTCACTGCCTTCGCACAAATTAGTGTGTAAATACAGCCCTCTAGTAGAAGGTGATGCGCTCTATATTCATAAAAGCCGATATTATTTGCCAGTTAATACTCGCACTTGCCCAAACAGTCCACCTTTCTACAGTATTGTTTATGAATGATGACATGATTATTTACTACTCATGACATCCGTAACTCGAATCATCGCTCTATTACACGCCAACAGATAAGTTCATCCATCATTCAATCGATATATACCAATCATCCCACGTGCACAAGTGGCGGAGATCTCTATCATATTACTAAATCAGATCTTCCACTCGGATTCGCTAGTGCTTTCAAAAATATTTCGTTTGATTTCTTCTTCAACATGCGATATAGCTTTCAGTGTTCAAGACATTCATCTCCTTCTGCTCGTGCTATTTCTCTCAGCAATATATAAACTTGACATTAAAACGCTGACAGGTCCTCTATCTCAAATATCTACTTATGCCATAGACTAAGCATGCGTAACATGTCATTGACTTGTGATGATTATAGGCCTAGTGCAAAGAAGCGTCACAACTAGTCCGACTCACTAACGTAGATATAGTCATCACTCACGCTCGTCGGTGAAGCGGTATGTACAGCCAAGGGTAGGAAACACTACCTATTTAAAAAATACTCCTCTTAGACTGCTCTCCGCTCGATCTTATCGTCCACAACCTTATACCAATCACTTATCGACTAATGTCATATCTTCTGCAACGTCTGGCTACTATTATAAATACAACACCTCGCCCACTGGTCACGCTTCGTTAGGGACTCCGTCTGCTCCTGCACCAGACTCTTACCGTCTGCGTTTCCCCTCATCGCATCTCTAGGTTGCTTCATCTGCCCTGTCTACTCTACGCCCGCAAACGACCACTCGTCACTCCTTCACTAGCATCATATGCTACGATATACTAGCACAAGATCCAACCTGCTCCTATGCTATCCAACCATCTTAACTCCGCCTATCTAGCTACATCAACGAATACATACGAAGATATGCAAAGATCAAAATTACTTAATTTCTACACTCTATCTGTCACCGTTATAAGCTCCAGCATCTAGATGCTCGATACTATATGATTTCTGGTGAGTTGTTACAAACTCTCATAGTCGCAACTAGCTGTATACTATCTGCAACTCATATCGACTCAGCATACACGTCACACCCAATCCCATTTCTCACATTAATAGACTGCGACTACTACGTACTCTGCATCTTTATATATCTAGCGCGATCTCTTCTCTCTACGAGATAACCTTCGTACAATGATGTGTTTTTTTTCTTTTCAGTAGACTAATCAAAATCTTAGGGTTTTTCGTCTCTATAATAGTCAGTTCAGACGAAAAAGAGCACACCATAAGCTTAATAAATTAACTGTGTTTTTACACCCACGATGTGACTCACACAACTACCAGAACACCTTGAAGAGCAATAAACTCATCAGCCTGCCTCCAATTCATAAACTACAGTCATCTTCGAACACATCTATGATACTAAATATCACGTATATGCTACACCCTGTCACCCGATTTATCCTCAGTCAAATCCCATGATGAGGTGCTATCAACAATATCATATCAATCATCAGGTCAATAGAAGTATCAAGTCTGTCATCCGTAAGCCAGTGCGCACACCATCATCCATAAAACCAACTCTCCATATACCAAAACTACAGCAAGTCGTCTGACACTCCTGCGCCATCAAAGCATATTCAAAAATATTTTCACTCAATCACTACACCCATACATATCCTCAATCTAATATACAATACTAATATTGCCCACCATCACCTGCTGCATTTACTGTCTGTACCAACGTCATAAATCAAATACCTGTATTTCAGTTGGAGTTCGCAAACAACAATATCTATTACATCCTCTTCTGATAGTCTCTTCTAATGATAATTCTATCGAGAAGCTACGGAAATCAGAAATCGGAAGATCAGCTAAACGACATAAATAATCAACAAGACGTATCAGCTGGCTGACTCTTGATCAGCTCATCTTCTTACTCAATATAATATGTGCAGACGTTACGCACAGACGGCTCCTGGCATCGCAGTATCAATCCATGCAAGTAAATCATTGTCTATCACAACCGATCAACACCTCAACCCGTACTTCCACTACCATCCCGGTACGATTAATACGGTAACATAGTATCCGTTCCAGATACTGCAGTCATGACTACTCACATAGCCCTGTTCACACTCCCAACATGGCCATCCGACCGAAATTAACACCGGACATACGATATGCGACTGAGCAAAATTTCTCCCTACTCCTATGTTTATCTCAACGTCACGTCCTACTCCAATAGGGCCAAAAAATTATAGCATCAAACCTGACAGGAGCGAATACACATCGCATCTGTCGGCGGCGAGCAGACCAGCGATGCGCGCCTGATGAGCTGCGAACGCGGACTTCGGGACCATACCGGAAGCTAACCAGTGCGACATGAAAAATGACACAGAATCAGTGCACCTCACCGCGAGCAATGGTCTCGGCTGCGCTACTAATAATCGCCACTCTGCTAGCGCCTTCCGTGCGAGTTGCCTGACCGCCTCCAGTACCAGCTAAAAGGCGGACGCGGAAACACCTGCGATATAGAGTGATGCCACAGTTGCGACCTACGAGCCCACTTGTCGGCGCATGCACTAAATCGTCGGTCCAACAGCATGCACTAGTGGCATAGCCGTACCTCTGAAGTCCCGCGGATCTGCCAGCTCAGCGGTAAGCACCTAACGGATGCCTGGGCATTATCATCGGCATGTGGGGGGCAATGCATTCTGCGTTAGCTACCCTGCAGATATACATAAGTGAATGACTCTAGCATACTTCGCTATACCGTCGGCAGTCGATATTGGATGGATACAGACCCTAGCTGCCGGAATCTACACATCTCGAGTTCATCGCCCCTTGCTCTCCTGCTGCACCAATTGCCCTGCCTGCTCTCATGTCCTCCTGGCCACGCTCACCTGCCATGCCCTTATGGCTCTCGCTGCCCTGACCTCTGAGGCAGCCCTTGGACTGCCGACAGCCATGCGCACTCACGTGTCCCAGCTCCTGCTACGCATCGTGTCCCAGCACCAGTCTGCTCCTTTGCCAGCCTTCGGTGCCTGTTGCCTGCGAATCCTACCGCCTCCTGCCAGCGCGTCTCCGCCACACGCCTTACCCTCGACCAGCCTTCCTGCCTAGTCCTCCTCCTGGCCACAGACTTGATGCGTACCCTACCCTGACCTTGCCCAGATCCTTTCGTGCCTCCAGCAATCCTGCCGCGCGGAACTTCCTGCCAGAAGCACAGCGTATCCTGCCTATCTTGACTCTCCTGCCCAACCCCCCCCTGACTCGTGCCTTCTGCTGTGGCGGCTTGCCTGTCTGCTCCCGGCTCGCTTTCTTCTGATGCTGAGTCTTCTGCGTTGGAAGCTCTGCTCCCTGGCAGTTCGCGTACCGCTTCTGTGACTGACTCCTGCAGTACTCTGCTCGCAAGTCTGGCTCTCTGCCTTGTCCGTGACCGGGTCCGATTCACTACCTCGATGCGTCCTGGACCTTTGTCGTTAACTGCTGTACCTGCTCGGTACTCCTGGTCTTGCTCGTGCTTCCTTGGTCCTGCTAGAACGGTCCACCCAACACACTCCCGTACTTCCCTGTCCTGTCTCGTGCTCCTGTCTCTGCTTGTGCCTCCTGCGTCAGGTGTGCTCCTGGTCCTTGCTGGCCGCCTGCTGGTGCTTACACCTGCTTGCTGCTATCCTGGTCCCTGCTGCTGGTGGCTGTGCGTGCTGGTGCCGCTGCTGCGATCCCTGCGCTGGCTGACCTGATGATGCATGACTGCACTGCTGATTTATGTCCTGCTGGTGAAATCGATGATGATGGTTGATGATCCTGCTGTGCTGCTGTGCTGGTGGGTGTGCCCAGGAGTGCCCCTACTCCAACTGGGAACCCTCTGATGAGCCCATCTGGTCTCTGTCATAACGGGTAGAAGAGGCGCATCCTCGCGGGGACCGGAGAGGATGCACACACTCAGCGTGCACCGGCTAGGAGAACGACGACGGCATGATGTCGCTGGAATTGGCTGAAGCAGAGAATATGGGACTATCTGGGCGAGGAAGGACACCTGGCTAGTGTACAGGCACACCAAAAGGACAAGAGGTTGCTTGGCAGACAGAGGGCCGGGCAGAGTATGGTTACACTTGGACGGTTGCTCCTCGAGCTGGTGATAAATTATGCATACCCTGGTACGGGAAGCGTGCATACCTGTAAAGAAAATCTGGCCACGGTCACAGTTAAGGCTGATGGACAGCAGAGACCTGTTCATGGCCAGGTGCAGCTTGCCTGGAGCGGTGAATCTGCCAACTAGGAGACCAGGAGCCCCTCTTCCTACCCGTCTCTCTCTCGGCAGCCTGCTGAAGACCCAGTACTCTTCCGCGAGAGTCAGTCTCCTGTCTCCAGGCTAGTTTCTGTGGAGCGTGCCACGGGCGGATAACCCGCAGACATGCTGGTTGTAACCGTGGTGGAGCGCGTTGGAGGACTCCCTGTGCGGTGGAGAAAGGAGACATCGAGATTCCACCACAGTCATATCCGCATCCAACCCCCGCAGCTCGCGCCTCCACCCAGACAAAGGCAGAAGACCAGACAGCAGCTGAGGCGGCAGAGCTCCTAATACTGTCCTGCTGGAGATCAGCTCGTGACACCACCGCACCAGCATAGCATCCTCCTTCTCTACAGCGCTGCGTCATACACCGACTCCTCAATTCCTCCCAACCTGCATATAGCCCTGCCTCACCTTATGCGTCGCATACTGAGATTCCACTGCTGACATCTGCAGAAATTGGAGTAAGCTCCGAGTAGCCAGTGGCGCTGTAAAGACCCAGACCACCGCAGCTGCTTCACGAATCCCGTCCAGATCCCAGAGGAAACCTGCTCCCACCCAGCCAGGTCTGCTCCTCCACCCCAGGTGATTGTCATCTCGCCTTCCCATTCAAGGCCTTATCCATCAGCCCCTCCTCACCTACCAGGCTATAGCGGCACCAGAGAGGTCTTCCCTAGCCAAGTCACCAGGCTCGCCAGCGGCCCTGCCCCAGTACATGGGCACAGATCATCTGGTGACACCGTTGCCTACCGGTTCCACTGCGATGCCACCGACTGGCACCGATGCCAATGATTGCCACTTGATTGGACATTGATGCCACCCTCACATTCTGCCAGTCCTCAACACCAGTCTCGCAGACCCAGACAGCATCCTCCACTACACTACTCCGCTCCTCCATCCACAAGCTCAAGCCCGGCCTCAGTACATCTCTCATTCCAGTTAACTGCGGGCTGACCACCCCTGACTGGCATGGAGTGAAGGATCACTCTCAGCATCGCGTGGGTCCTGAGCCAGCTGCTCTGATGAGCTTTCTCTAACCACACCGTCACCGTTGTCTCTCTCAGGCCAGGCACCCCAGTTGGTGGCTTCAGACCAGTCCACTGCAGCCGAGCAACCACCTCGACAAGCACCTGGACCCTTCACCCCTGAGGACTGGCACACCCCCATCCGACATGTACCATTTAAGACCTGCCAGAGACTGGGTTGGACCTGTTATTCTGGACCTTGACTTGCGCGTCTTTTGTCCTTTTACAGCTCTGTTTCAATCAACAGCACTACTTTTTGATTCATCAACTATCTTCCTCTCACTTTCTTTTTTTAATATCAAGATTCTTGGTGTCTGCAAACTTCTGTAAATTTGGTCCTTAAGCGCACTTCTTTGCAGTGCCTTGTGGTATCGTGGCAGGGCTATACCTGTGGGATGGAAGGCGATACCTTTAGGATGGCGTAATCAAGCTGTGGGAAGAATAAATCCTCTAGTGCTAAGCACTAGTGCGGCACTGTATTGGATTGCATCCTACCCAGTGCCGACACTGCTATGGCCCTTTTTATCGAATAACCAATATAATCAATCATCCACACTGTCAACACAAACCTAACTCTTTATAAATAGCCTTGTCCATTGTTAGGCCCACCCAACCATACATGCCCAATCTTCATCCGATACTTGTGATGAGACAGGCTGAATGCGAGCAACCCATAATCCATCTATCAATACTGTCTTGCCACTCCACCGCTCCAGCTGGGGTTGCCACCAGTTTTTCAGGAGGTTGCGCTAGCCTTCTCCCTCTTCACGTGAGCTCGTAGGGCCTTGCCACATCCTCAGTGCGTCTACCTTGGTTTTGCCCTTGCCTCCTATTCCCGCAGGAGTCCATTACCCCTATTGCCTGCTCGGAGAGCCGTCACGAGCCTGTTTCTGCAAGACTTGGGTAGCGGGTCGTGCGGGCAAGTGAGATTGTGCAGTGAATCCAGCAAGCTTACCACGATCTCTTCCTCACGAGTCTCTGGCGATGCTGCATGGTGTGCAGAAGTACTGGAACCTGCTTGTGCCAGGATGCCAACTGCACTCTGTTCCTACCACCCGTCTTGCCCTGGACTAGCCGTAAGTTGACAGATCCTCTCTTCACGGGTTGAGGCATCTGGGAGGTGAGGGTCTTTCCATGAGGGTCAGGTTCTGAGGGAGAGGCGTCATCCCCGACGATGAATAGGGCGAACATCTTGCGTGTCGCTTGCAGGTTGGTCTGGATCTGGAAGCCCACCAATTGAGGTTGCCTTCCAGCCCCTCCTTGAGGTCACGTTTGGCGTTTTATACCTGGGCATCTGAACATGAGCCGCTGCCTGAAGCATCGATTGTACATGAACTTGTAGTCAGCATCGACCATGGTGAAGAGGACATGCTGAAGAAACCCTTTAGTTGAAATAAGGTGGACCCAACTTGTGTGGTGCTTTGCAGGCCACGGCTTGCCATCTATGCTCCAAACGGTGTGGGGAAGGTTCCACCTCTGATACCACCTGCTCTGCAAACTTTTCTTCCATCCTTCTTCAGTGAGGGCCACTGCGAGGAGCTCCTCCAGGCTATTCTCGATTATGGTCTTGCACCACCTCCTCTCTGACATCTATGCTGCATTGGTGATGGGTGGCATCCTCCAGCCGTACCTGCATGTGCCCTCTCCCTGTCGGTGGTCCCTGAAGGCCAGGTGGCGCAGGTGAGTGCCACCTTTGACCCAGGTCCAGGGCTGCCGGAGTTGGTGTTTGCCTTGGTCAACCTGGGTGTCAGGCTCCGCGTGCACACACTCGTCAAACATGGCTGGCAGCCATCCTCATGAAGTTCTGGAATGCCCGAGTGTCTTCGTTCCTTGAGCTCACCATCAGGCTTGTTGTAACAGTCCGTTACTCTGCTCTTCTCCCGATCCATCTTCGGACCGAGACGCTTCGGTTGACCGCCTCTTTTTCTTCCCGTAGTAGAGTTCACAGAAGCCTGTAGATGGCTTCGCACAACCTGTGTGCAGACAGGATGTGGCTTGCCAAAAGGACCTGTGTTTACGAAATCCACGCTGCATGACTGGATGCTTCGTGGAAGGAGGAAGAGTCATGATTGGAGGCTGCAGAGGTCTGCAACAGCCTGGGCGCTGCGGGCTCGAAAGTAGCATAGCAGACGAGTGTGCTCCCCTTTTTGATCACGCAGTATTAGGTGTTCGGTTTGCCATCCTCTAGGCATCCTCATAGGCAGTCCTCTAGGGCATCCTCTAGGCGGATCCTCTAGACATCCTTAATATCCGAGATAGGTCCCCCTGATCGAACGTTTTCCGTTTTAAACGCTTTGTTTCCGTGTTGCAACCATTGCTTGACATCCGTTCTGCATCTGTTCTGCTGTCCGTTCCGTTTCCTCCCTGCGTGCGAAGCGGATGCGATGTTGCGGTAGATGCGCAGCGGTATGCCTTAGCAGAAATATAGCGATGTGCGTAACAGATGCATAACGATGCTTAGCGGATGCATGAACGGACAAACTGGAACATTTTCTCACCAAAAAAGCTAAGGTCTTGAGCAAGCTCAACAACTTTAAGCTGAGCGGAGTGAACGCTTCAATACACGTGATGGCTGTCACGGATTAGAGCGAGGAAAGTCCAAAAACGGAGCGCAGTGCAGTACCATTCAGCGGTTAAGCGCGTTAACCAACGGATGGCAAGCTTTTTTCTCCATTTTACATCCTCTTTGCATCCGTTGGTGCAGTGTGACATGGGTTTAACTTTGGTGAACATTAAAAGTACCTTATTGAAATCTTGCTGATTTGATTTTGTCCAGTTGTGTGGGGCTTGGCAATATCTTTCCATTAGATCTTTTAAGTTTTGGCATTCAGTCCAGACAGAAGATAAATTGTGTGAATTCTTGGAAATTCAAGTATCTCTTTGCAACTTTTACCTTGTTGACCAACAACCAGCGATGTAATAAGCAAAAGATTATTTCTTCAACCCTTATTTTCCTCTGTTCATTTTTTTCCCTTGAATGGAGGACATATAGTCTTAAATTATTGGCTTGTCAATGAGATTGTACTTTTTCTATTACACAATAATTCCATTAATATTTTGAGGAAAGGAGTTGAGTTCTATTTCAAATTGTAACCATCGGAAAGCATTGGGAGTGACTTTATGGTCTTTTAAGGAGCTTTCTTTAATTTGTAGCTATTATTACTATTATTGAATTGAATAATTTTATTTTACTGCATATTTGATTTTATTCTTAACCATAAATAGAAAGTTAATAATTATTATGATACTGTCATTTGATCATTACAAGATTGTTAGTAGTGGTAGCATTTCTCCCACATGCTAAAGAGACTTTTCTGGTATCTTTTGATGAAGAAATAGGAACGGGATTTCTAAGAATTTCTCAAAAGTTGTCATTATTATTTTCACTGGACACTGTACCTTAAAATTTTGAGGAAACTTTTGGAGAATGCCATCTTACCATCAAGCTGAGACAAACATGATGTAATTCTAAAAATTCTAAAAAGTGATGGTTTAATTTAATTATTTTAACATTTTAAATTTACTTAGATTTACTTAAATGTTAATATTATTTTAATATTAAATATTAATGTTTTAAAAAAAACAGGTTGGCTTTAGGACTTTTCAATTTTTTGCTGTTTTCCATGCTCAAAATGATAGAAAATGCTGCCGCTAAATTTAGACAATAAGGGGGAGAGGTGATGGAGGTTGGAAATTTACATGTGGCCTTTCTACTCCAGGTTGTTTAATCTTTGCTCTTCAGACTAATAAAATGTCAGATATCAGTCAGAAAAGTCTGTTCTCATGCACAGACAGACACAGTTGTCCCCCCCCCCCCCCCCNCCCCCCCCCCCCCCCCAAAAAAGACAAACCCTCCTCAGGAATTATACTGTAGTGCTTCAAAGCTAGAAAAGAATTTTATAATTTGGAATAAGATTAATAATAACAGTAATGGTAGCAATAGAAGAAATAGGAGAGGTAATAGTGTGTGTGTGTGTGTGTGTGTGTATATATATATATATATATATATATATATATATATATATGNATATACGTGTGTGTGTGTGTGTGTGTGTGTGTGTGTGTTTAAGTTTTCACGGGTACTTACATGTGTGCTGTTCAGCTTCCTTAGGGTATTATCCCACGTCATTGTAGTGCTTTTAAAGTTGTAGCAACATTTCAGCCGAATCTCATCTGCCATCATCAGGCTTCTGTATGGAGTTTGTATATATATATTGAAAGCAAGAGAAATCTTTTTTCCTGTCCACATTTTCTATGCTATGCACTGTATAAACCTCTGTTGTCTCCTGTTTAATGACTCTGGGAAATAAAAAGCCTGAAACAGAAGTGTGCCCCAAGTGATAATTATTTTAATCATCTTTCTGTAGTTTCTTGCTAAATGGTTATTCGGTTGAAAAGACAGTAAAAAGAACTGTACACAATATTCCAATAGAATTTTATAGTTATTCCCAACAGCATATTGTAATTTTAAATGTAATGGCTTGTGAAAATTATACCCAGTTCCCATACTGTAGATTTCATATAAGAATATTTGAATTTGTATGAAAAATGATATTTCCATAAATTCTTTGGCTGGGCATTTAATCAGACTATTACGTAGTTCAGTAAAGTACTTGCAAGAAGAAGAAGGAGGAGGAGGAGGAGGAGGAGGAGGAGGAGGAG
>BHFT01062362.1:0-18774 GCA_004320025.1 Laticauda laticaudata | reverse complement strand
CGAGGTAAGCAACAGAGTGAGAGATTCTTAGTCTTAACTACACTAAAATTGTAGGCATTTCTCTTCTATTTCATGCTTGTCGGACATCTTCAGGCCAGCGAACTGGAGTCTCTATACATAGAAATCTTGAATTCCCTTCTTCTCCAGAAAAACCCTACCTGGAACTCTGGGGAACCCTGCCAGTTTACAAATAACTCTGCTCTTGGATGGATTATGGATCTAGTTCAGAAGTCAGTTTCCTTTCATTCTTGATGTCTGGCTAAAAGTCTGCTCGCACAAGAACTGGAACTAGATGGGCCTTTTGTCTCATTAAAGGATCCTTTTATGTTCCTGTAGGACATTTCTGGGCAGTTCTTTTACTGGTGTGCAGAAAGAACAAAATTGAGTTGACAGCATGTTTCTAACTCTCCCCACCACAAACAAAGCGCTTTGTTTCCCTGGCTTGCACACTTTCCGTTCATTAGCTGGTCCATTTTTCTTCTTCTACAGGGGCTGATGGTTGAACTAGCCGATACGTATGAAGACATTGGTGTTTACCAAGACAGACCAGAGAAATGGGATTTTGGGGGAACATCCATGTGAAGAATAAAAGCCAGCAGCTGACTTAACCAAAGGGACACCCATTCTTGGGGCAACCAGGATCCCTGTAAAAATCCCATTCTAGAGAAGCTTTAAAAATGTGCTTACCTCTTGCTTGCAGCCGATCTGCTAGAAACTACTAAAAAGCAGTATCCATCAGATTCCTTGGACAGTTGAATCAAAGTCATTCAAATGGGAAGAAGGGAGATAGAGACCTGAGAAGAGCTGAGAAGATGAATGAATTTGTGACAAGATGGGCTTTTGGACTTGAGTTTGCTTGGCATTCCCTTCCACAAATGGCATCTTTTTAATTGATAGAGCAGTTTCCTGCTCTCATTCTCAATCTGCCTAGGCAAGAGGATTGAATCTGATAAACTAGTATCTTAACATCCCATAACTTCAGCTTCTTAACCCAGGACCCTCAGATTGTAAGTTGTAATTGCAGGAATGTTCCAATCTCAGATGGAAAGTTCAGATAAAGAATGTTTCCAAGCAAATACAATTCAGGCAAACAAAGTCACTAATCTAAGGATAAAGGGGATTAGAAGAGGGGAAGTAAACATATGTTAGACTTTAACTAGAGATAATTAATTGTATGGGTTACTGTGCCTGAACAGTAACAAAAGTTAAGCAGTAACCAAAGTTAACCAATGATGGAGGATAACTAAAATGTACATAAATGCCAAGACATACTCCAATAAAGATCATCATGATTCAAGTTGTTCATGATCAAACTTCTTGACTGCCTCATCATTACAAGTGGTGCATGAACAGGGACCCTTTTACTTCATCCGGCAAGGATTTGGTGCACCTTCAATCTTTGTGGTTTCTTCAACCTTTTGGTTTCTGTAAGTATGGGTCTTCGCTTTCTGTGGAACAAAGGAAGCATGTAGATGAATTAGGCTATTTGTTGAAGAAAAAAAATGCGAGGTACCACAGAGAAATCTTCTTAAGGTTGTCCAGGAGATTTGCAGCTCAGTGCCTATGGTGCCCCAAAAAGGGTCTTTAAAATTAACTGATTGGGAACGTATTGGGAAAACATTGCATATTGAACCTTGAGCAAAAATAGAGTTTTGCACGTGTGGCATTTATGTAGGCATGCAATTGAAAAATTTGGTCACAATGAACTTTCTCTTTTAACACCTCCACCTTCACATTATACTACTGCTATCATTTGTCCCCCTTCTTCACCTGAATATATGTCTTCAATTTCCTCAGCTCCTGCAGATACAGGGCAAAAGCCTCCTGACTCTATTGTTCAGTTTTCTTTTCAGAAATGGTAGAGACTTGTAAAAGGAATGTCTCTGTCTCAGGAACAGAACTTGCAGAATTACTGTCCTGTTTGTACAGTACAACATCATCCTGGTCAGGGGCCACAGCTTGGATCTGCAATAAGCAAATGGAGGGTCTGCTTTATCAGATCTTACGAGAGGTTTAAAAAGCGCAGTTACAGACTGTGGGTGTGGCACCACCCAGAATCCAAAGTGTGCCTTTCCCATCACTCTGACTCTCTCCAGCAGTTTCTCTCACTCCTCCCCAGCCACAGCCGTACCTCTGGGATCGATTTAATCACTCAAGAGGAAATTGAGTTTAAATTTCCCATGGAAGTTCAAATAGTTCCATCTCAATTTAAAGGTCCTCTTCCTTTGGGATTTGTTGGCTTAATTTTGCCTCGTTCTTCTGCACACAAAAAGGCTATTTTGTTGTGCCTGGGGTAATAGATTCAGATTACACTGGTATCCTCATGATTCAGATTTGGGTGAATCTTCCTCAATGTCTTCCTTGTAATTCTTCTGTTGCTCAGTTGCTTCTTCTTCATATGAAATTCCATCTCCTGGTATAGGTATCGGGGGATGCAGGATTTGGATCAACTTCTTTATCTGTACGCTTACTTCATCAGTTGAACTCCTCTCGTCCTTTGTTAACCTCTTCCTTAATAACAACCATTTCAAGGGTTATTGGATTGGAGCCGATGTTTACTGTCATCTCCTCTTTCAGTGGCCAGTTACAGTGGCCAAATGACAGTTTCTTTATTGTGGGGAAGAGGAGGTTCTACAGCTGCTCGGCAGAGTGTTCAAGAAATTAATGTTACAACATCTGCTGTAAGTCCTTTTTCCTACAACCATACATTTAGATATTCATACAAAATATTTGGGGCTGTGATATCCTTTCTCTTCTAATGCCCATTTGATTCTTGATGATGACTCTTCCTCTTAAGGCCTGTCACACTGGCCGACGATGCAAAATTTGTAAAAAGGACACAGTGGACTGAGCAAAATGTTCCATCCGTGTGTTATCCGCTCTCAAAAGGGGCAAAAATTTGCATCACCAGAGCGGACAACACGGAAAGGAATGGACGGGGAAGACATAGGGCGGATGGAAAGCGGATGCTCCACGGAAGCCAAGCGGATGAAGCGGATGGGACGTGGATGGCACATCCACAAGGCTTCCAGGGAGCACAGAAAGTGGACGAGGAATGGAAAGAGCGGATGCAGACCGGAAGCCGACGGATGAAGCGGATGCAGAGCGAAGCCTAGCGGAAGCCTAGCAGATGCCTAGCGGATGCCTAGCATTCACTGCGCATGTGGAGAGGATGCATTGCAATCAGCCCATGGATATAAGTGAAGGGAAGCAGCTCACAAGCAGGTCACCATTCAGGAGGAAAGACCTGCTTCCAGACACAGCTTGCCAGCCAGCCAGCCAGCCAGCCAGCCAGCAGCACAACCCAACAACCATGGGAAGAAAAGGGAAAGCCTCTGCCATCTGCCTGCCAGCCACTGGGCAAGAGGGACAGGGCCACCCTCCCACCCCTGGCCTGACTCTGCTTCTGCTGGGCTTCTGCTGCCGGGCTCGATCTTCTGGTGCTAGGCTTCTGCTGATGCTGCTTCTGGAGGTGGTGCTTCTACTGGTGCTTTACTCTGCTGATGCTGCTTCTGGTGGTGGTGCTATCTGCTGAGCTGCTTCTGGTGGTGGTGCTTCTGCTGGTGCTTACTCTGCTGGACTGCCCTGGTGCTGTGCTTCTGCTGGCGCTTAACTCTGCTGGCACTGCCTCTGGTACTGGTGCTTTTGCTGGTGCTTACTCGCTGGCACTGCTCCTGTGTACTGGTGCTTGCTGGTGCTTATCTCTGCTGGCACTGCTCCTGGTCCTGCTTTCCTGCTGTGTGCTGCTGTGCTCCTGTCTGCTGGTGCTGCTGGTCCGTTGGTGCTGGCTGGTGCTGGTGCTGCTGGCTGCTGTCTGGTCCGCTGATCCTGCTGGTCCTGCTTTTGTGCTACTGTTGTTGTTGTGCTGCGGTGGTGGTCGGTGGTGTGGGGGACGCCTACAACCTCGAAGCCACTCAGATGAGGCCCATATGGCCCTGCCAGAGGAGCAGACAGTGAACGGGAAGAGGAGGCAATACTCAATCGAAGGAGGAACATGAGGAGGAGGTGCTTGAATGGTCAGGGAGAATGAATATCTTTGGCGGAAGGGACACAGGCTCTATCGAGAAACCAGAGGAAGCAGGCTGCTTGGAGAGAGAAGGCAGAGAGCCTGGGCTACAGTTTGGAGGTGCTCCTCGCTGGTGGAGCACATGCACACTGGTATGGGAAGCTGCACCTCAAGAAATCTGGCCAGGCCGCAGTCAAGCTGACGGACCGAGAGACCTACGTGATGGCCAAGTGCAGCTTCTTCGAGGGTGAGATCCGCCACTGCGGAGCAGCCCCTCTCACAACCCTCTGTCTCAGGCAGCCTGCTGTAAGTATGTTCCTCCCCAGAGGCATCTTTTTTGTCACCCTAAAGTGATAGAGAGAGATCAGACTTGAATTAGCTTGATATTTCTTCTGATAATCACTTGAGACCCTTTGGCTAAGTATTTCTGATGCTTTTCTTTTTAAATTCTTGCTGAACTTATTTATCTAGTAATTGCAATACTTAATTAAAAATATCATATTTAGAAAAACTTTATTAATGGACAACAGAAAATGCTGACTAATTGGAGAAGATCCTTTCAGATGAAATGTGATGACTTGAAAGAGAAGTTGCTCTTGGTATCTGTGCTCACTTTATGGTAATGTCTGGTTTTGAAATATTTGAGATTGTCTCTGAAGTCCATTTGATGATGGGCAAACCCAGGAAAACATTATGTTCACCATCTTCTTTGTAAGGTCCTCTTATCCTACTTTCCAGTTTGGGCTTTGTGTTCATATTTTTCACAGACTATATGCTTCATCCTAAGAAACGTACCTGATTTTACCTCAGCCCATTACCTCAGCTTCTGTTTTAAGGATTTGTTTCAGTGTCTGTTCATGATGGGAACTGTAGTCCAGTTACTCTAGAGGATCAGGCTATGGCATCCATAAGCATGGGTGAGGTGAGGTGAGGTGGGGGGAATCCATGGCTAGAGAAACAAGCTCAAAAGCAGGAGTTTTCTCAGCCTTCATTGATTTAAGCCAAGGGTCAAGTTTGAACCGTTCAAATTCTGAGTACCTGAAGTTGAGGGTCTTAAGGACTCGATTGTACTGACCTCCAGGAATTCAAGTCTGAAGACCACTGATTTAAGCAGATTTGAGTTTGCTCAATTTATTGCTTCTGGAGGCAACAATCTTCAAATAATCATTTGCCAGTTTGTATGTTACTGAAATATTTCAAGTGTTTTCTCATTTCTTTGTTCATATTTCATATTTGTTCATATATATCGCAGAACATGAAACAAGAATCAAAATCATGCCAGATATATTATTGTGCTGGTGCTATGTACCAGTGAAACATCCCCAAACATCCTCCAGAAGAGCCAGATCTTAGTAGCTTTCCAGAATGAAAATAAGGAAGAGCCCATCCTTGTATCTGGAGTCAACCGTTCTAGAGGAAAGGAGCTGAGAATAAGAAGGTGCACCCTCAGACACTTGCTCGTGGCATTTCCTTGGGGTTAAGTTTGCAAGAAAGCCACACCCCCACTCCTAGATTGAATCTTGAGAAAGCAATCCCACTGTCTTTAACTATTTATATTCCTGTAGTGCTTCAAAATGCCCAAAGGTCCCTCCCTTATTCAGGAAGAAGCCACCCACATGCACTCATATCAGAAATCACTGTTATAGTCTAGTGGTCAGTCAAGGCCCCAACTGAACTTCTATTATGAATGTTTGTTCCACTCACTTACCTTTCCTTGGGTTAGGAACACAGGTACGCTCACAAAAAGGACAAGAAGAATTGTCTGGATTAAGATGATAGCATCTTTCACATTGTGATGATTCTGCACTTGTTTGTAGGTCCTGCTACCTTCAAAACAACAAGATTAGCAAGTGGTGTGATTCAGCCAGTTCTCATCGGTTTACCCGAACTGTTATCTAATTGCTTATGCAGTTTGGAGAACCTGCTGAAAATAAAGTGCAAGGCAGGTTTTTTTTCCCTTCTCTCCCTTCAGTTAATCGCTCTGGGCAGACAGCCAAGAACCACTTAACAGCTACTTAAGCTACTTAGTTGTGATAACAGCCAACACATGCCTTGAATAAAATCAATAAACAACAGAAACTGACTGGATTAGGGCAGGAAAACACCCAGGAAACCCATCAATCACTTATCTAGGTATGGGATTAACCTCTTCCCTTCAGAAGAAGGACAAGATAACAAACATTTTCATTATAAAGAGTATTACTTCTGTGATTAGCTGATACTCCCTGGAGTTCCCCAAGACCTTCTATAGTTGCTGTAGTGTTGATTACTTATTGTTTCTTCCTGGGGGGAAAGATACAGGAGGGAAGAATGATGTAGCTTGATCATACAGGCTGTGAATTTAATGCATGTGTGATCCAGCCAGCTGGATCTGCTGTGAACATCCCAATTTAGAACATTGAGAACATAGAATAATAGAGTTGGAAGGGTTAATGTCTTTTGGCAGCACACTTTCAATTAGTCTGAGTGGTTGCTCTTAATTTCCCTCTCAGCTGTGCAAAACGAAACCCTAAAACTAAAAAAAAAAAAAACACCTTACCGACAAAATTCAATTCTGCATTGTTTTAGTGGTTCCTGGCACTGTCATTTTGGAGTGTTCTTCCTTATTCTTTTTGAAAGCCTCTAGTGAACTTCTGAAGACAAGTTATTCCATTGTTTGGTTGATCTCACCCTTTGGAAATTTCTCTTTAGTCCTACGTTAGTTAATTTCCATTCATCATTTCTTGTCATGCCTTGGTGCTTTGGAAAATAGATGGACTCCCTCATTTTTGTAAGAGCCCTTCTAATATTGGAACAGTGCTATTTTATTGTGAGTTGTGAGCATTGTTTTACTGTGAATTGAGATTTTTGGCTAAATTGATTAAATGGAAAAAAAGGCATGGTTTGCTTTTTAAATCCTGTCAGCACTTATCTAGATAAAAAGTGAAAAATCATTGAAAAGATCAGCAGTGTTGAGGGACTTCTGGCTGTGTATATCGGAGTTCAACGTATGACAAAAGGAGTGGTGCAAAAGGGAAGGCTTTGGTTATATTAATCACAATGTCTGCGGCTAGTCTAATGAAAATCTGTACTAAAGAGATGGTTCACATCCATCAAAGAAAGGGACTGAGTTCCTTGACATTGAATTCACAGATTTTCTGGAGAAACATTTAAATTGAATAATGGGGGACAGAGAATTCATTGATATAGAACATTTCCAGCAATCTGGAACTAATGGGGCTATCAATGCTTGTAACATAGATGCCTGTGTGGGCAAGAGCAGCGCCGTCAGCTTCAGCCAGCCCAGCCAGTGTCTCTGGGCAGAGAGAAAGTTGCACATATCCCCATATTCCTCTTGCCACCTCCATGGCCTGCTCACTGCTCTTGCAGCACCTTGCGCAGCACACTTAAACTTAGCGTGCTTCAGAATGGGGGAGATGGCATCCTCTCCTCCTCCCGGAGCCTATTACAACATGGAGCATCGGCTGCAGTTGGCACAGCCAGTGTCTCAGGGCCGAGCAACTGAGGTGCACACAGCTCCAAGAAGGGCCAGAAGAAGATACAAGTAAAGGGGTGCTTTCCTCCCACTCTGGAATATGGGGTGAGTCTCCATCTGCTGCCCTTGCCCTTCTCTTCTCAGGGCAGGTGAGAAATGAGAAGCAGGGGAGGGCAAGGGCAGGGCCAGCCAGTGATGGGATCATCTAACAGGAAGCCACAGCAGGGGGATGAAAGAGCCTCATTTATTTTGTAACTTGAAATGACTGTTGATTTATATAGTATGGTAAAAAGCACCCAAAGAAAAAGAAAGAACATCAGCAAAAAAAAAACCCCAACCCTCGCCTGGTTTTGGAAATGGTTCAAGAAGAAACACACACACACATGAGAGAGAGAGACAGCGAGAGAGAGATGGAGAGAGACAGAGAGACAGAGACAGACAGAGACAGAGAGAGAGACAGACAGAGATACCTGTTTCCCAGAAAAAATAAAATACTGGGAGCCACAAAAACTGGGTAGGCATTCGTGGGGGGGGGGTGTTTCATGTAACTTGGTGGAATGTTGAGTTGGCCATGCCCACCCAGGTTTTGTGGCTCTCTGTGTTTTATTTCTCTGGGAAACAGGTCCAAATGGCTGTTTGACTACTTAAAGGGGGCAGACCTGGTCTAGTTTAATGAAAAGAAGGACTCGGGGGTGACACGATAGAAATGTTCCAAAATCTCAGGGGTTGCCACAAAAAAGGGGGAGCCAAGCTATTCTCCTAAGCATCTAAGGGTAGGACACAAAGAAATGGATGGAAACTAATCAAGGAGAGAAGTACCCTAGAAAAAGAAAACAATTAATCAGTGGTACATCTTGCCTCCAGAAGTTGTGAATGCTCCAACGCTGGAAGTTTTTAAGAAGAAATTGGACAACCATTTGTCTGAAATGGTGTAGGATTTCCTAACTAAGCAGGGGGTTGGACTAGAAGACCTCCCAAGGTACCTTTCAACTATTCTATTCTATTCTATTCTATTCATTGTGTCTCTAGCTACAACAGGCTGCCAATATGAACAGAGTCCCATATATTAGCTGGTACATTATTCTCTGGGAACAGAATGTGTGGCCTTGTGCCAAGAAGCATTATCCATACATAGTGATACCCAAACATGTAGCATCAGAGAGGGCAATATTTAGAAGATTAAAAATTTACCCATGATTTTGAGTTCAGTACCACATGTTGGCTTCAATAAGTCCTGGCTCATACAATGGTAGATACCACTGTCAGTGTGCTGGAGTTTGTTGATCTGCATCGTTACCGCTGTAGCATTTCTGGTCACATGGACTCTGGAGCTGTTCATAATTTCCTGGTATTTGTCCTGCTCACTCTCTTTATACCAACTTGCCAGAGAGCCAAAAGAACAGCTAAGAGAAATTCGGGCTCCCCCTCTTGCAGCAATGAAACGTGTATTGATCACATTAATGAAAGTGATTGTGTCTGTGCATTTCTTCTTTTCGGGTGTCATTCCTCTCTTTCCCCTCTCGTCTACCTTTTCTTCTCATTTATAGAAACGACCTGAATCTACTAATGTTCTCCAGCCAGGTTCCCTCTAAAAACTCTGCATTAGTGGGCTCATTACATGCAGCCAGTACCTTTGGAAAGTTCCATGGGGGGAGAGCTAGTTTTGATTGGGATACATATTTCATTTGTGCCTTCATTCATCTTTGAATGAGCACAGTAGATTGGGACTCCTAACCTATTTTGCTTTGTCTTCACCCTGGAGTGAGACTAACAGGTAGAGCAGGGAACCGGATAGAGTCAGGCATGGGCTGGTCCTTTCTCAGTTCAGGCTGGCTTTTGGGGATTTGAAGGACTCATTCTCTTACAATGTCCGTCTCTTTGGATGAAGAGGTAGCCAGATGTGGAAGAGAAAGGATTGGCAAGGCTTTTTAACCAAACACAATACAGGTGGAAATACAGTCCTTAGTTTGGTCTACCGACAAAGAGCCAAAGGTCCATAAGGGCACCCAGTGACCTGAAATAAATTGAATATTGGATTCTTTTACAAAACCTAAATTATTCCAAAAATAGCAGCTCTGGTTGCACTCAAAATCAGGCAATCATTTTACAAGTAACAAATAACGCATCCTTGGAAAAAAGGATGCTGCAAGAATTAGGAACTGGAGGAGAATATTATCTTGAAAGTACACATATACCTTGTTTTTGGGAAACATCATTTCTTTCCGTAGAAGCTTTGGTAATTGTCATACCTGGGGAAAGAGGAAAAATGCTCTGGAAAACAGCTACTTTAACCATTCAACTAAAATTGAAATTAGTGCTGTTTGATTTATTTTTCTGTCTTCTGTGCCTTCAGGGAAAATGATCTAAATAAACGGAGAGAAAGAATGAAGCAACATTTCCCTCCCCAAATTCTCTAAATTTTGATGCTGGATATGTTTTCAGTAGTTTTTGGGTGCGGAAATGATTGGTGAAGTTGAATATTTTGAATATTATACCCAAAGATTCAGCGGTTCCAACCAGTGTTCACTGCAATCTGGCAAAGGCTACAAGAGTAGTTACAACTGGTGTTTGGCAAGGTATCATACAAAGACTTAGTGCATCCCCCAAGGGAGATAAATATGTGGCCATGTTAACATGCTTTCCTTCAGCCCCTGAGCTGCCAGAAAAGTATACTGACATCCATTGTCCTGTCCCAACAGACAAGCCCTGTTCTGATTCAGAAAGCAGGGTGGCAAGTGTCCTCTTTACAGTTTCAGTGTGGAGCAAGATAAAAAGTGGATACATGGATTCTCCTGGTTTCATTTCCATGACCCTCACAGAGCATTATTATTGCTTAATAATAGTCATGGTAAGGTGACCTTAAGTTTTTCTGAACTACCAAAGCTAAGTGGGATTTCCCATGTTCTCTGAAATAAGCTTTGCTATCAGCACAATGTCACATACGTACCTTAATGACAATTAAGCTGACAATTCAGAAATGGGGGTGAAGGTCAGGTGCCTATCTGGGCACATTGTCTGAAGTGGCTGATGGGGATGTCATATGATGAGGACAGAGTGCTTGAAATCATAGTTCCTCTTTCATTCCAGGTCCCCTGCATGGTGTGTTGGCAGCCCAGTTAACAGAACATTCACATGGTGGGTGCTAAAATGAGTGATCGACTGTCAGCAGGTCAAACATAATAGTATGCTGGCTGACAGTCCTCCAGTTTTTCCACTTCAGTCCTTGCTACCTCAACCTTCATGGTCATGAAGAGGGGAACTGGGTCAGCAAGTCTGCAGGGGTGGCAGCAGGTTTTTCATGGATATGGGAGATGTCCTCCCTGTAGCTCAGATACTGCAGGCAACCCAGAAAATTGGCAGGTGCTGAAGAGGGGGAGGTTCAGTAGAACCGAATAGTACTTCTTATGGACTGTGGTCACCCTTAGAGGTTTCAGCTGCAAAATCACTACACTGAATGGCCTGCCTCTTGGCCCCCACTGATAGGCAGTGAACAACAGCAAAAGTACTCCACAGGGCAATTTTATTGCTCCAGCCCACATCAACCTCTATCCATTCCATGGACACTTGCACCATCTAATGCATGGGATAAAGTGACAGTCTGAGACAATGGTAGGATTCAAAAATTTTTACTAATGGTTCTGTCAGCGTGGCTTGATGGGCATAGTAGGGGAAGGATACTGTAAAATCTCCAGTCAGAGATGGTATTTGCCAGTTCTCCGAACTACTCAAAATTTCTACTACCAGTTCTCCAGAACTGGTCACAACCTGCTGAATACCACCTCTGGTCCTGGTTATATCCTTAAATCCTAGGATTTAAGGACAGCTGGAAAGGACAATCTCTCTTACTCAATTGACCAATGCCCAATCAACTTCTGACAGACAGCTAAGTCTTCCTCTCTAATCTATTTGTCAGAACCTGCCTCTTCTCTTGGCCCCGGAAGAGCAATTAGATGTTTTTCTCATGGATGAGAAAATTCACCAGTCTCTGCCTTGTAACTTGCATTGTTTTGCATATTCTCCCCTCTTGTTTCTGAAATAGACTGCATCCTTCTGAGATTGTTGTGCCATCTCATGGACAGAGGACAGCATGTTAAATTGGCTGTCTGGATATGCTGCTGTGAGAAAAGCAACTGGCAGAATGAGATTAAGTGATATCTGAATCCAGAATTGAAGATCTGCAAGGAAGGTTTGCAGACTAGAGTGTTTATACCTTTGAAGATAAGGGAGCCTCTAATCTGTCCCTTACATTTCTGACTTTCTATGTTTTCATGACTCACTGCCTATTTCCCACAATAGTACATTTGCAAATTGTATTTTCTTAACCATGATTTACTGATAAACTGCAATTCATTGGATTCATTGCATGTGTTAAGCCAAAAATCCAACTAACTATAATATGGCTTAGTATGATCTGTAAACCTAGCCATTGACTGGGTTCATGTATCATGCTAAGCCATAATGTTATTTGATTTTGCCTTAGTATATTGGGTGAACCCAAAAACTGTGGTTTATTTGATAATCCATGATTAAATAAAACACGAGCTAGTGTGATGTGTTAATAAACTTCATAATAATCTTTCTAGAACAATGCATTCTTTCCATGGGCTAACTATTTTTTAAATTATTACAAGAAACAATATAATAATATTCACTTTTCACTTACTGATATTTGATCATGCTTTAGCATGCTTTTTCAGTATGAGTTGGGGGTTAAAGATCCCACCTGTTTTCCTTAATCTCTGTCCAGGAAGATGAAATCTGGTCAATTCTAGTTGTGCATTTACTAAAAGGTAAAATGTTCAATGCCAGGTGGCTTGAATCCAATATTATTATTAGGTTGAAATGCAAGGCTTACTTGGAAGGAAGCTCTTTATGCACTTAAAAAAACAGTGCCAGCTTCTTTCCTCATTCAAAGCAGCTGGACAGGAAGTGTTGCAGTTCTGGTAACACAGCCCAATGAACACAGCTATTTTTCCTGCTTCTCTGAAATTTCCCCTCAACAACTCTGGGCGTGTGTGGGTGAGAGAGGTAGGAGGGAAATGAAGAAGGTCCTGTGCTCTTTCTTAAACATTTCCATCTCCCACCAAAATTTCCAAGTAATATCTCCACCACCAAGAAAAAATACTGTCTTTGTAAAATGTGGATTTAGGTGTTCAGTTACATTTTTGTAAAGCTTAATTTCTAAAATAAAATATGCCCAGTAATTTAGAAGATGCCATTATCTCTTATTTAGTTCAGTATTGCTTTTATTGAATTCTTGGAAGAATTTTCTGCTGATCCCTCTGTTAATCTGGTTTTATTTCGCCCCTCCCCTTCTCTCTCTTGGTATTTTTTCCTCCAATCTCTCAGAATAACTGGAAAACCAACCTCTGTCTCTTCCAAGTGGGTTTCAGGTGGTGCATCTTGTTTATTCACAAATCAAATCTTCACCTGGGATCCAACTCTCAGCCTTCTATGAATTTAGGCCAGACTCCTCAACATAGTATCTGCTTTATCCATTAGCAATACCAATCTTAGTCAACATGCAGTGTGGAAATTCTAGTGCTAGCTTCTGAATGGCATCAATTTAGAAAAGCCAATGAACGTAGTTTCTATCTATTTGCTAATTTAGGCTCTACCATTCAACCCAAAAGACAACCAAATTAGACTCATGAGAGAGGGGGGGAAACACATAAAAAAGTCAACTAACATCATTAAGCTGCCTAGGACTTTAAACCATCTTAAGCAATGGATACGGCCGCAGGAGATGAAAAACCATACCTGTGACAACGAGCAAGAGCCCCAAGGTAGCTCCAAAGTCCCTGCAAATCCAGAAGGAAGATGCTGCCATAGCTGAGCAAAAACTGAGTTGGAAGGAAGGTATCTTGGACTGGATTCAACTGGAGGTTTGCAAAAAAAAACCCTTCAGCCCTCTATTTCTTCTTTCTTTTGATAAAGGGCTGAGGCTCCTGGGCTGTTTCCTGTCCATGTAAATTCAGCTGTCATGGTATAGTCCCTTGGGTGACTTCTTGGCAAGGGAGAGCTTTCAACAGGGTGCAGTTGGTATGTGCTGAACACTTTGATTGGCAAGAATTGCACTTAGTGATTGGGTTTCCCATAGAAAATGGGGGAAGTTATTCTGGTTCACCACCATTTCTCTTGTTGAGGATATTGTGCTTTGAATTGTCTTATTTTATTTATACCATGCTGTTCCTTTCCAAAGACTCCAGAACAATATACAAAAGCAAATCACAACTAAGAACAATAAGCAACAGAAAGAAGAACAGTAATTGAGTACAAAAGTTGAAAATAATTAATTATGGCTAACACACAGTGATCCTTTCAACTATTTAAAGGCTTTTCCTTCCCCAGAAGAATATCTATATTTCCTTAACTGAATTCATACTGACCATTGACTATGGCATTGAATGCATTTAGCCAGCTAGACAGATCCCAGCAGCTGTCCACTGGATGGACTCCTGAGCGTTAAAACAAACCTCTTGAATCAGAGAATGGGTGCTGCTTAACTTCTTCTCTGAGTACCACAAATATTTCTGAAAACTCCCCAAAAGGAGATGTGTCTGATAGGACACTCCAATTCATTGTCTGGCTATTCTTCGTGAATGCAGCTATCATTTATGAAGTTGTTCCAGTAAAAGAGAATTGTCATGGATGTTGTGGCAGATGGATGGAAAAGATTCCATTATTTGTTTCTTTTGATAAACTTCAGATTGGAGGCTTCTTCCTTCCTACATAGAATTCACAGAATGGGAATTTCCCTCCCTCCTGGCTGTTTCTACTGCCATCCCATAGTGGTAGCTGGGCCTCTGCATTTTACTAGGGAGAAGTAAAGCGGTCCCTGCAAGGCAACTCTTATCCATACCTGATGCTGATCAGGGCTGCCTGCAAAAGGGTCAGCTTGACATGCACACATAGCAGCCCACCCAACTAGATTTTATCTTTAAATTTATCAGCCCCTTCATCATCCATTCCTTTTCATCACCAAATCAGGTTTTATGTTAAATCCTTGATGCCAGTAAAAACATACTTTGTATCAGATGATAAACTATATGGATCCTCCCTCTTACTCTGTTGCCTGCACAATGTTCTAACAGGACATTTCTTGGACATTCAGAATTAATGTTCAACAGGGACACACCATTCCCGCAAACAAGGAAAGCAGCAAAAGAATTGAAAATTAAAAAAAAACAAAGGACATCATTGAATGGTAATGGAAGGAGATCTCACATTGGTTGTTTTAAAAATAATGCAGCACCCAGGTAAGATGGGGAACTTGAAACTTTTGCTTGCATATGCTCTATTAACCAAGATTGCTTTGTATTTTACCTCACCACTGAGGTGGTATTATTGTGGGCTTGCTCTAATGAAATCGGAGATAGCCCACTGTGCCCTTTTTCATATCTAAGAATTAATTTAAAAAGTTTTTTAATTTACAATAATTAATTTATGGTAGAGAGGAACAAGCAGTTGCTTAGATGGGACCTGCTTCCAGTGGGACATCCAGGATGGTTGGGCTTTGATTCCAAACATCCCTCTACGAAAGATGGAGTTAGAAGTGAAGCACATTTCTGGACATGAAGATAAAGCAGGTGACTTGGATTGATGTCTTCTTAAAGCAGCCTTTTCTAATCAGCCTTTTCCAACCTGAAGCTAAATAGAATAATAGACAGAAACACAAATTACATAGAACTGTAAGATATGCTGCACACATATACATTTAATTATAAACAAATCAGATTTTCCTTTCAAGCTTTATGAATGCAGCCATTGTGATTTATTCCATAAATAATTTTCTGGTCAGTTTGCCACAGTGTGGGAACTATGTCATAAAAAGGTCTATCATAATACTTCTTTCTAAATATATTTAGACATTTCAAATTGTAAGTCATCTAGAAATCACAGGTGTAGGACAGGCAGGGCTCCTAGCCATTGGCTGTTACAGCAGGCTTCTTCTCATTCTACATGGAGAAGCTACAGTGGTTCTGAATTGCTTCAATGTGAGCAGAAAATATGGGGGGGGGGGGGCCTGCTCCTGGAGGCNGGGGGGGGGGGGGCTCCTGCTCCTGGAGGCACTAATTGGCTTACAGGATCCAGAAGAAATGGTGAGAAATGGGGAAAACTTGCAGATTCAGTAGGAACAGCTTGGAAGCTGCCATCTTTATCAACACTACTTGTCAATGTGGAGTTATTATCCTGCCTGGCTAAAATGACTTTAAAATTCAATGAGTGACTTTAAAACAGGAACAGCTACATTTAGAGAGAGTACAACAACTGGCTATAGACTTCAATTACTAAGTAACTGAAGTCAACCTATGTTAAACACTGCACCCAATCCTGAAGTGTATTTACTCAGAAGTAAGTCTTGTTGAGTTTAAATATACTGCCAAAATGACATGATTATATTATATTATTTATTTATTTAAACAAATTTAAGTAACCATCCAACTCACACATAAATGACTCAGGCAGCTTGCAATTTTTTTAAAAATCTACCATATAATAAAACCCATTAAAAAAACACACACACACCATCCCTCATGGCATATATCAACCCCTCAACTTGTATGAATAGAAGTTGCAGCATTTTTCCCTGCATCCCACCACCCCCATATTCTGATGCTGCTCTGATAGCCCATTTGTTTATTCCTTTCTATGGCTGCCACCTGGAGTAGCAAAGAATGAAATCTGAGTGCTTAGTGAGAGCGTCTGGCAAGAATATATTGTTGCCTTTATCATTCATGGAAAATGTTTTGCTGGTTAGAGGCATATTGAACCAAAGTATCCTTTAGATTGATCTAGTTAAGATAGTTGCATTTTGAGAAGTGGAGCTGACGTCGTGGCGATACGGTGGTTGCTTAGCGGGGCTAAGCCAACCAAATTTTCCCTGCCAGGAGATCCCCAGAGGGTCAAAAGACACCCTGGAGAGGTGTCAAAGATAGAGGGGACACTCTGTGGATCATGAGGAGGAAAGCAACCCCTTGCAAGTCCCAAGAAAGACCTCAAACTGGCAGGGAAGACAACCATTATGACCACATTAAACTGGGACAGCCCGACCAAAGAAGATCTGGAGGATGATTGAGTAGCAGCATGGGTGATCTGGGCAGGAATTTTATTAATTTCTGGGTGGAACTTTCCCCCAAATAACTTTCTTTTTGTGAGAGAGACTCAAGAGGGAGAGGCAGGGAGCCTTTTTCTTGCCTCCCAAAGCTTAGTGGCAGCTGAAATTGCTCGCTTTTGACGGATCTGAAAAGAGCCTAAATTTAAAAAAAAAACAGCACAAGCTAAAATTATAGGAAAACCTACACTGGCTTCTTTTTCTTGTAAAACTAACACTTAAAAATACTCTTAGGGCGATTTAGGCTGGATGGATTTTTTTTTAAAAAAGTTTCACTTTGGATATTTTGGGCAGTTTGAAATACTGTAGGAAAAATTGAGTAAAAGAGACATCTATTGGTTGGAGTGATCATTGCAAATGAAAGGAAGAAGAATGTTATGTTTGGGGCAGTTATCTTTAAAATGGAAGTTTAAAACATAACAACATCTGCAAACTTTTTAGATTGGAGATATACAGTGAAAACAGCAGAATACCTTGAACTATTGTGGATTATAAAATACAACTAGCAAAGTAAAGCAGAGGTTTGGGTTAGTTTTGAGACTAAGTGGATTATTTTTTAAATTCTCTTTTCCTTTTTGAGGTTGGCTTTGGACTATAAATACTTAACAGTGAACTGAGATCTAAAACATCTTGGGAATTTGGTGGGCCAAATAGCAACTACTGAGAGAAGAAGAACATCTGTAAATTGTTCACTGAAGCTTTGGAGATATACAGTGAAAACACTGAAATCCTTTGTTCTGAGATTAAGTGGATGATTTTTATTTTTCTTTCTTTTTTTCATTTTCTGGTTCCTGGTTTGGCTAGACATTGCAAATAGGGTATTTTGTTCTTTCTCCAAATTCAACACTTTGGGATTATAAGTATAACTAACAGTGAATTGAGTGAATTGAGAACTACAACTCATGGGGAATTGGTGGGCCTTGTGGATTGCAAATATTAATTACTAATAGAAGAAAAACAATCAGTTGCAAAAAAGTACTGATTGGATGGATTATAAAAGTTATAAGACTGTGAAATTGGTGGAAATTGGAAGGGAAAGGGTTCCTGCTTTCTCCTTGGTTTATCAAAACAGTGGGAACGGGACTAGTGTGGTGTATTTTGCTAAACTAAGTTTTAAATCCACTTGATGAATAGATATAAGCAGAAATGGCAAATAATCCAAATCTAACTCGGAAAGAAAAGATCTGCACCATCTTCTACTACATCATCTGCAGCATCAAGCCCATAAAATTAAAGGTCCATAGAACATATGCTGCAATTAGAAAAACCAAATTCATTTCAAAAAGACATAATGATGCTCCAATCCCTACAGGAGGCCATAATAAAATATTACAATGAGGTGAAAAGTGAGTTGGGAGAGGTGAAAGAAAAAATACATAATATGGAAAAATACGTAACATGGATAAAAGAGTAGGGAATTTCAACAAATGAAAACAAAAAATGAGCAAAGGATTCAGATAATAGAGGAAAAATCAGAGCAAGCAGAAGAAAAAAATGAAGGCAATGAATCAAAGGCTTACACAGGAAAATAAAGAGTTGAAGGAAAATGTGACTTCATTGCAAATGGGAAAAGCTGCCTGCTTTCTGAGATTTCAAAACATGGAAGAGAAAAAAGGAGAAGACCTACCTGATATAATGAAAGAATTGTTGGCAAACAAATTACAAAACAGAAAATTTAAGCAGAAATTGATGAAATATTTCAAATACACACAAAGTATGTGAGAAGACACAATCACCCAAGAAAAGTTCACATTAGATTTGACAAGAAGATGATAAGAGTTGAAACACTAAAAAAACTGAGAGATAAACCACTGTAATATAAAGGCAAAGAAATCATGGTGTTGAAACAGATGTCAAGAAGAGGAACAAACCTAAGGAGATAATACTAATTTCTGACAGCTGATTAAATACAATATAAATTTTAGATGGATGATACCAGAGAGAATTTTAGTAAAGCCCCGGTCCCACTGGGCAACGGATGCAAAACATATGCATAAAGGACACAGCGAATGAGCAAAATTTCGGGGATGGCTCCATCCGTTGTCATCCGCTCCAAAAAGTGGCGAAAATTTGCATAAACAGAACAGAAAAGAACGGACGTAGGTAGTATGTAGCAGGGATGTTAAACGGATGTTCATAGGAAGCCTAGCAGATGACAGCAGATGGAAGCGGATGACA
>BHFT01062360.1:7473-49187 GCA_004320025.1 Laticauda laticaudata | reverse complement strand
AAAACACACACACACACACACACACACACACACACACACGGCTTGCTTGATATATGATTTAATATACGGTATTTTTAGCACTAGATGAAATTTACATTTTGAAAGTATTATGATCATTATAAACTGATATTTTACCTACTGTTTTCTTTGAATTACCATACCTCTTTTTTATTTATAATACTTTTAAAGTATTCAGGGTTTTGCCTTGTCTTTTTTTTTCTCACAATCATCCTTTGAGATAGGTGAATGTAAGAGAAACTACACTGTATTGAGATTGTCTCATCCAGTGAACTAAACAGGAATTTGAAGCTGAAACTCTTAACCAATTTGTCTTGTATAAACAATGATACGGACCATTAATGATTCTGTAATTATTCAGGCTAAATAGTGAGGCATAAAACTTTTATGTTTTAAAAGATTATTTGAGTAGATCTTCAATTATTTGAAGACCCTTCTGTGTTTGCTTCATAGTGCAAATTGCAGGAAAGATTTTGAATAAACAAAGGAAAAATTCCTTCTAGTGGCAGTTGCTGATTAATGGTGGACTGTATTCAGTAGTGGTGAGTTATCTTGACTGGAAATAGTTAAGGAGGGATGCCTTAATTGCAAGGTTCCTATACCAAAAGGAGAAATAAGAGAGTTGAGGTGACCATTTTTTTCCAACTCTACAGATTCATTGTGAATGGCTGCTTCCCAGCATTTCCTATTCTTGCAACAAAAATGTTTTCTTAGGTAACAGTTAATTTGAAACTCAGTCCTGGAAAAGTGCTTATAACTCTTATTCCTGCAGCCAAACTCTTACTCCTGTCCAGAAAACATTGATTTCCTGTCATTTAGAATGTGGAAATGAACAGTCCTCAGCAAAAGAGAGGAAAGATGGTAGGGGAGGGTGAGAAGGTGATAAAATGAAGGTTGCAGTTTCACAGCTTAGTTTGGAAGTTCCAGAGCGGTAGATGACTTCTTTTTTGTATTCTGTTTGTCTTCTGTTCTGTACTCTCTAAAACAGTTTGCAGCAAAATTCCAAGAAGTAAAAGAAGCTGCTCGCTTGGCCAGAGAGAAATCACAGGATAAGACTGAACTAACCAGTTTGACTTCCCATCAAGTAAGTCTGGAGGGATTAAGCCCCATATCCACCGGTCCTTAGTGGGATGGCTGAATTCACTGTAAATTAAGCATGATTCAGGTCAACCTTTCTGTCAAAGACAGCAAACCTTTGTTTGTAGTCAGGGCCCATGGATTTTTTTTAAATAAAATGAAAAAGCCCTGAGGCTCACAATTTGTTTTCATTGTTATTTTTGTAAAGAAACTGCACAGTGCAAAATCCAGCATTGCGGCTGAATTTAGTGTGATTTGTTTTGGAGGGGGGGGGAGCTTGAGAGGCTGCAAAAAAGCGGCAGGTGAATTACATGCAGCCAGTGTTCACCCATGCCAGATTTTGCCAAGTATTATCCATTTTAACTGTCAGTGGCTCTCTAAGATCCAAAACTGATCCTCTCGCTGACTGCTGGAGAACCTTTTAATTGGAGATACTGAAGTCTGAACTGGGAACTTCTGTTGACAAGAAACGTCCTTTACCATTGAGATAAGGTCCTTTGATCCTAGCAATAGCAAATGTCAAGCTAAGTGTGAGGATGCAACCATGAAAAAGTCAAGAAACAAGGAAACAGGGTCAGGCTTTGTGGCAATAAGGTAGCTAAGAAACAATTTAATAGCTGGCTCTGAGGGCCAGCAATAGAACGTTTTGTGCTGCTCGACAAGAAATGGGCTTTTTGAATTTCATTTCAACTTTAGCTTATTGCTGTTTTTATCCCAGAGGTCCTACTACTTTTAAGTGGATAATGGTAGAACTAGGGGGACTACACTCCATTGTTTTTTTTTCTCTTTCACTCTGCATATTCCATAACTTGGTTACTGTTCTAGCTTAATACAATGTACTGCATCATAAATGGGGTTTCACAGCATGTCAACCCACAAAACAAATGAATCATATTTGCTCAGTACCTTGCGTGAATGCAACCACTAGGTTTAATTGGCTTGGTTGAGTGTATCAGTAGATAACTTCTACAGCTTGGACTGCCTATTTAGGATATGATTTGAGTGATTTACATGTGTCCACAAATTATGCCTTTGATTTCTCCTGCTTTCTTGTTGCTTAGAAGAGAAGAAAGTAGACACCAGGGATTTTTGCTTGTTCCTTCACAACACCACCAAGGGATGGCTGTTTTCCTCTGATCTCCTGGGTAACAAGGGTAGATGGATCTGGAGGATGAAAGACATGTGTTCCCTTGGCTGATCACAGATGGATTTGTTGTACAGGAGGAGGAGGAGGAGGAGGGGGAGGAGGATGTCAGAGGAGTCTATTGGCCTGGAGGAGAGGAGAATGAGAGGAAACTTACCTAACCCTGGAAGAGAGCAGAGAGAGGAAGTTAATAGAATCATTGTCATGATCACATAGAATTTCTGAAACTGAAGCTTTTGGCTATATAAATGTTATTTGACCATTTTAACAGAATAATTTTAATACAAGCAGCAAAGAATTTCAGGGGAATAGCATTCTCTCAAAAATTAAGAAAAAGACAAGAATGCTATTCTAGGTTTGGATATAAGAAAGATATAAGGGATGACATTCTCAGATTGAATGTTTTAGGTTCCCTGGAACTTGGACAGGTTCAGAAGTTCTAGTGCGGTGCTGAGATTAATCACTTGGAGATTGATTGATTAAATGTATTTGCCTGCCATCTCACTGCAAGGTGACTCTGAACGGCTTGCCACAGTAAAAGCAATAAAATCATGGATACATTTATCTAACTTCCATAAAAATACAGATTACAAATTATGACTGAAAGATGGGGAGGGAGGGAGGGACGGGGTGAAGTAGGATTAGTGCGGGGAGGGAGGTGGGATCTGCTATTGGTCCATCCACAATCTCCAAGTGTGATAGTCTTCCACTGGGGCCCAAGCCAGCTGTCAGAGCCAGGTCTTCATGCTCTTGCAGAAAGTCAGGAGGAGGGTGGGAAGTGATTTCACTTGGGGTGAGGTGGGTGGGGACAGGATGTTCCAAAGGGCAAGAGCCATGGAAGAGAAAGCTCTTCTCTTGGACCCTGCTTGCTAGAAATCCCTGATGGCCTACAGCAGGGGTCTCTAATCCCCGGCCTGTGGACCGGCACTGGTCCATGGCATGCCAGCAACCAGGCCACACAAATAAGTGAAGCCCCACCTGAGGGATACAGGTCCATGGAAAAACCTCTCTCCACGGAATTGGTCCCTGGTGCCCTAAAGGTTGGGGACCACTAGCCTACAGCATGGCTTCTCTGCCAGTTGAGATGCTTTTTTTTGTATATATGTATATGGGTGTGGGGGGAGGGTAGAATAATTCCTGAGCAAGCTACCTTGAAGATAGCAAAATCAACCTTCACGTGTTTAACTGTCATGTTCCTTTGCTTGACAGATTCTGGCCAGCCCCATCATTAGTTCCAATGGTCCCGGAGATGACAAGCTGTTCCGGAGCCAGAGTGCTGACATGGAGATGACAACAGAAAGAGAGCGCATTAAAAAAATGCTCTCTGAAGGGTGAGCAACCAGTTATGGAATGATTCGCATGGATACATAATTTGCATTTCATTTTACACCAAATGGTTTAACAAAAGAAAATGGATTTATCAAGAAGATGCTGAGATACTATTTCCTTTTTTAATTCTTTAAATGCCAGTGGATTTGTTACTTTTCAGAATCTTTTGCTTTGGATTCAACCCCCCAAATGTCACCCCTTTAACTTAAACCAGGTCAGGAAACAATTAGCACAAAAAATACTGGAACTCTGCTTTATTGATATAATAGGCTATAACATAGATTATAGAAAACCTGATGGTGTTTCTCTTGTACACTAGAGGGAATTGATACGGGGCAATCTGGAATTTCTTTCCTACTTTTTCCTGTCTTTTCAAGCTAAGCTTAAGTTTTGCTAATGGCCGTCTCCACACTTCTACATACGGTGCTTTAGAGTGAGAAAATAGCGTGTATCTACAAGTCTTAAAACAGCCACATTTTTTCCTGTGGCTCACATGGCAGCTTCAAAGGGCAGCTGTGTAATCCCAGGAACAGATCGAACAGCTTTTACAGCATTGCACACCAGAGCACTTCCTTCTCTTGAAGTATATTATTTCTCTCTCTCTCTTTCTCTCATGCGCACAAACACTTTGTTCTTTACTAATGGATGAAATGCTCTTTTTTTAGAGTGCCACATTCAGCTCGTGATGAAGAGATTTCCTGCTTTGCCCCTTTAGTATTCACTCTGCTGTGCATTTTGGTCCTGCTAAATTCAGATCCCTAGGAAAATGTCTAAAATTAAATGCTAAATTAGAGTATGCACTGATTATTGTACCACTTATTTCCCCCCATTCATTGGCATAATTCTCTCTATTATCAGTGTACATGCATGTATTAATAAATACCTGGGGTGGAAAACACACTAATGCGATTCCAAAGAAATAGCTTTTTTTATAGTTTTTATCAATATTGGGCATTTTGCATACATAGGTACAACTTTATGCATAGCCGCAACAATACTCTTTTGCAGTGTTTGAGAAATGAACGTTGCTAACACAGAGAAAGCATAGCTTCCTCACAAAATTTTCAGTTTCTTGCTAATTTCATCTTGTATGGTATTGCTGCTATTATTTTTATTTTGTTACAAGCCATTCTAGGAACTTTTAATTCACTGATGCAGTCTGAGAAACTTTGAATGCAGCCTCCAGAGACCTCTAACTTTTGTTATCAAGCTGTAATTTTTCACACAAGTGAGCAAGAACGTTTTGAAATAAGTTACTGCAGCATAGACGAAACTTGTTCAATATGAATTGCATGTAAATTCACTTAAGTCAAATTTAACTTTTGTTCGGGCCTCCTGCACTACTCTTTCAAGAGTTGCCATAATTACACCACCAGTTCTGAGATCAGAAGTGATTGTTAGTCCAGATGAAATTGTGCCACTTTTGTTTATGTTGAAAAGCTCCCATAAAAATGTACCAAAGGAAACAAAAAATACTCTAGGTTCATTGCTTCTGCTTTGGAAATATGAGTGAATCCTTTTAGAATCCCCCAAATCAAAGGACAAATTAACTTTGAGAAAATTTTAATGCAGCTTGGAATGCAGAAAAAAAACCTATTGTAGCAGTCAGTGAGCTGCTAAGCTGCTTCTGTGTTCTACATGTGACATGACTGGTGGGACTTCTAGAACTGTGGTAATTCAGACAAATTAGCTATAGTAGCAGTGTTCTCGTCCTGTTTCTTTTTTTGCAGTTATATTCTCCCTGTAGGCTCTGTACTTTGACTCTGTTGTCAAAATCCTGGGAAGGAAAGTAGAATGTTGGATTGGGTTTATTTGTTCATCAGGTTTTTCCAAAAACATGCCCCCCTCGAACTGAATCAGGACTTGTGATGCAATCTATTCATTTCCTTACTCTGAGCCCAGGTATAGATTCCCACCGCGTTTCTTTCTCTATCCTGATATGTCACAACGAGGGAATGACCTGGTTCTTTTTCTTTTTCCTTTTAGCACCGAACATGGTGTGCTTAACAAGGGAGGGCCTATTGCATGTATTTAGAAGTGCCAGCACCAATAATTTGAAAGCTGGCTATGGTTAACTTGTTTCCACGCAACTTGGCCACACAGTTAATCTTTGCTGTGTTGTGGCAGCTGATGCCTTTTAAACACTAAAGGTAAATGTTAATTTAAAAACACCAACAATTAGCTTCCCTCTGGGGAACAGTATGTTTTCAGAGTTGCTCTACTGCAGTTCCCCAGAGTTTTTTCTTGATAGAAGGTAAGATTTTATGCTGTATTAAATCGATAATACTGTATTTTAATAGTGTTTTTACTTGGCTCCTAGACACGTTGGTGACAACCATATTGATTCAGTGAAACGTTCCTTCCCTATCAGAAATACATCTTGAAAGCAATATGAGAAACAGCAGTTAATTCAAATACAATTGCTTAATTGCTCATTGGGTATGGTTATTTTTAGAGTCTGTTTATCGTGCTGCCTTTGAAATCCTTTACTTTGAAATTCAGGATAACTATCTCCAAATCTGTGGTGGGATTCAAATTTTTTTACTACCAGTTCTGTGGGCGTAGCTTAATGGGCATGGCAGGGGAAGGATATTGTAAAATCTCCAGTCAGGGGTGGTATTTGCTGGTTCTCCAAACTGCTCAAAATTTCTGCTACCGGTTCTCCAGAACTGGTCAGAACTTGCTGAATACCACCTCTGCTCCAAATATACCTGCCCTCAAAGCCCTTGTTAGACAGCCTCTCCCTACTTCGTTGTCCATTTTTATTAACAATAGATTAACAGAAAGTATGTCAGCTGCTGTAAGAAAGATAGAAAGGTACAGCAAAAGTGAAATACAGATTGACAGAGTTGGAAGGGACCTTGTAGGTCATCTAGTCCAACCTCCTGCCCAAGCGGGAGACCCTAGACCATTTTGACAGATGGCAGTCCAATCTCTTCTTGAAGGTCTCAAGGGATGGCGCTCCCACAACGTCCGAGGGCAACTTCTGTTCCATGGATTGATTGTTCTCACTGTCAGAAAGTTTCTCCTTATTTCCAGGTTGAATTTCTCCTTGTTCAGTTTCCATCCATTATTCCTTGTCTGGCCTACAGGGGCTTTAGAAAATAGCTTGAGCCTTTCCTCTCTGTGGCAGCCCCTCAAATATTGGAGCATTGCTATCGTGTCTCCTCTGGTCCTTCCCTTCACTAGACTAGCCAGGCCCAGTTCCTGCAACCGTTCTTCATATGTTTTAGTCTCCAGTCCCCTAATCATCCTGTTTGCTCTTCTCTGCACTCTTTCTAGAGTCTCAATGCTTTGTATCTTTCTTCTCCTTGTGTCTCCCAGGTCTGTTTGCGAAGTCCAGTGGGAAGCTGAATTTTTCACTCTGCAAGACAATAACAACAAACTGGTGGCTGCCTTGCGTGAAGCTAATGCCAATGTGGAGCAGTGGAAGCAGCAGCTGGCAGTATATCAGGAGGAGACCGAAGCACTGCGCGAACGAGTGAGTGGAGGTCCAAGAGATTTGCTTAAGGTTCTCCACTGGAGGAGGGAGAGGGAAGTAGGACATCCCCACCAGTGGTGGGATTCTAATTTTTTTTACTACCGGTTCTGGGGGCATGGCTTGGTGGGCATGGCAGGGGAAGAATACTGTAAAATCTCCAGTCAGAGGTGGGATTGGCCAGTTCACCAAACTACTCAAAATTTCTGCTACCGGTTCTCCAGAACTGGTTAGAACCTGCTGAATACCACCTCTGATCCCCCCCTCACAGGGCCTATCACCCTGGCTAGTGGAAGCCCTCTCTTTTCCACCATATTCCTTTGAGGTCTATACAGGTACTCCTTGACTTGCAACAGTTCATTTAGTGACCATTCAAAGTTACAGCAGCACCGAAAAAAGTGACTAATGAATATTGCCACATCCCCGTGATTGCATGCTCAAGATTCAGGCACTTGGCAACTGACTCATATTTATGACGGTTGCAGTGCTTCAGGGTCATGTGATCTCCTCTTGCAACCTTATGACAGGCAAAATCAATTGAGGAAGCCAGATTCACTAAACCACTGTGTGTGACGAACTAAACAACTGGCCTTTATCTTAACATTCACATGTACAAATAAAATGTTGAAACTCTCAAACTTTATTTTCACTTCCATAAATGTGCCCTCTTCATCGTTTATAAAAAGGGAAGTATTGACATTTGAAATAACTAAATAAAACAGATTAAACTTCTGAAACTTCTGTTTCTTATAAGATTTTTTTAAAAATTAGGATTGTAACAAAATGGCATTATTTTCTTTTCTCCGTATTGTTTATCCGCATTGTTTATTTCTATTGGTGATATAAAATAGCTAGAAAAACCTATTTGCTACAAGATGTTTTAACAAAAACATTGAATGAGGTGCATATTTGAGTTCTTAGAATTTCAGCTCTCATTCATTGTTGTGTGTAAAAAACAAAATTTCCCATCTGTTATACATTTTCCATGGTGAAAATAAGCTAGGTTAAATACAGGCAGTCCTTGACTTATGGCCTCAGTTAAGCCCAAAATTTCCGCTTGCTAACTGAGACATTTGTTAAGTAAGTTTTGCCCCATTTTACCACCATTTTTATCCCAATTGTTAACTGAATCACTGGAATTGTTAAGTTAGTAACATGATTATTAAGTAAATCTGGCTATCCCATTAAACTTAGCTTGTTAGAAGGTCGCAAAAAGAGTTCACATGACTCTGGGACACTGCAGCTGTCATAAGTATGAGTCAGTTGCCAAGCGTTAGAATTTTGATTATGTGACCATGGGGATGCTGAATCAGTCATAAGTGTAAAAAACAGCCATAAGCCACTTTTTTCAATGCCATTGTAACATTGAACTGAATGAACTGTTGTAAGTGTGTGTACCTGTGTTGAAATGTTGGAAGGGAGGTGACTCTCTAATAAATACAATCAGTTTGGCTTCTCTGTGTGGTATTTTGCAATGTAAAAAAATATAGGTTGCTGTCTGGATTTAGGGTTGCACACCAAATTCTGATGGAGCATTGGTTTTCTGTAAGGCTTGGTGAGGAAACTACGGGGAAGCACTTGGTGAGGAAGCATGGGGAAGGTACCACAGGGAAGCACTTCTGAGGTTGTACATGTTATTTCCCCCAAATCCTGCTTTGTTCCACATTTCATTGAGGACCCAGATTGTTGGTGGCAATATGCTGATTTTGTAAACAGCTTAGAGAGGGCTGTAAAGCCCTATGAAACAGCAGATAAGTCGAAGTGCTATTGATACTTGCAGCTAGCTAGTGCTGAGCAGTAGCAAACTTAGACTTTTTCCTACTTATTGAGTAAACATTACTGCTAAAGTCTGTGACAAGCTAGCTTAAAGAAAGGAGGCCCAGAGACCTTCTTTTAACTTTCATTCACATTTTTTATTTACTGCAGCAGCTTTGCTACTCTTGAGAATCTATATACGACTGAATAGATTTTATTTGTAGATCAATCCAGCCTCACTTTGCTATTCAAGCTGATTTGGCAATGAATAAAGCCATCATTTGCAGCATGTGTTGTTTCAAACTCCTCCTTTTTCTCCTCCAAATTATTTGGATTTGGGATTCCAAATTACACGGTCATTCAATAATTCCAAAGCGAAACTGATAAGACTTCACTGTTTCAGTTTTTTTAAATGTCTGAATTCTTGAATAGAGTGCTACACATGTATCATTCATTATTTCTTTCAGACCTTCCCATTCATTTTCATTTTTGATCTTCCTTTGCTCTACTAATAGCAATAGCACTTAGACTTATATGCCACTTCACAGTGCTTTTCAGCCCTCTCCAAGCAGTTTACAGAGTCAGCATATTGCCCCCAACAATGTCTTTGTCTTCAGTGAGAGAAGAAAACAGTTGCTTTAAAATCTTGTTTGTAATGTTTTGCTGGGCATTTTACTGGTATGCAAGGGTGCATTTATGCATGAATAAAATGTCACATGGATTAAGTTATAGATGCAGTCATATTGTATATGTCCACTTTCCCCAAAGGAGGCAAATTTCATGGACAGTGTTTACATTGTCTTGGGACAAATGTCATATGACAAATGTTTCTTTTTCTTTTGGGGAGAAAAGATCAGTGAAGATTTCTGTAAACACATTTGTGTTTACAAATGTGAATGTTTGTTTACTTTTGTGCCTTAAAGTCAGCATTGACTTCTGCAGTTGCTAGGTCCCTGCAATTTTCTTGGCAACGTTTTCAGAAATAGCTTGTTCTTGCCCTTCTCCTTCTTAGATCTCCGAGGGAGGGAGTGTCCCAAAACCACAAACTGGCTTTGTGGGTAAGACAGGACTAGAAATCATGCTCTCTGCTTGCTAGCCTGGTACCTACCGTAAACACTACATCAAACTGTCCTTCTTCTATAAGATGAACATAAGAAAAAATAAAGCCGAATGGATCAACAGTCTCCGGAAAGGTAGTCCCACCTCCCCTGCATTTTTGGGTGTTTTTCAGCACTCAAATTGTGTTCGCTCTGCTTGATTCATCTTCCTCCTAATAATCCAGTAATCTGAAGGTGTATTCTAATTGCTAGGCCTTACTAGTGAATTCTGTGATAGGGACAGAAAACTCACTGGACGATTGGCATCGGCCACATTTTTATGTCCACTTCTCTACAGGCTTCCCCACCATAGCCAACCCACCAGTGGCATTTAGGCTTGGTGGGGCCACCGCTGGTACTCTTTCCCCAGCAATTGTCCGCCAGTGCTCCTGCCCTGTCTCATTCTCCTGGGCGATTCACTGAAAGATGATTATTCCTGGGCGTTTCGCTGTGCAGGACACTTAAACAAGCCTCCCAGTAGCTGAGTGGGGTGGGTGGTGGCCTCAGGGTTGAGACGGGATGTGTGAGATGTGCACGGTGCCTCCAGCCAAGAATCCTTTGAAGTGCCAAAGAGGGGTGGCAAGCAGGATGGCTCCCCCCCCAGCCCAACTCTGCAGGGCTCGCTTGCTCTTTGCGGGACAGGAAGAGGTGGGCCCATCCTGTCCCTGCTGGAGGCAGGTCACCGGAGAAAGTGATGCATGCCTGGCATTGCCCCCTCAGCAGCATCTTAGCCAGTGATTGCTCCCACCACAGCTGGGCTGCATAAGGAAGCAAGACAGCTAGATTTTCTAGATCAGGGGTTGCCAACCTTTGGGTCTCAGGGACCACCAAACTCATACTTTTAAACCCATGGCCCAGAGACCTGGGAAAATCCCCAAAAAAGTCTGCAGGAAAATTTCCCATCCCGTTTTCCTACAGATGGATCATTCTTTATTTGGGATCACAGGATACCATCTCCAGCTCTGTTCTCAGGAAGAGAGAGAGAGAGAGACTTTTGGCTTCATGCAAGGAAAGCAGCAGAAGCAGCAGAAATCTTTCTCTCTCCCAAACTCTGCCAGAGTGGCGCAGCCTCTTGCAGCAGGATGCCTTGCAAGGTCTTGCTTCTGGCGGAGTTTGGGGAAGAGAAAGAAAGACTTCTGCTGCTTTCCTTGCATGCAGCAGAAGAAGAAAGAAGTGGGAAGAAGCAGCCCAGGGGCCAGGCCAGGCACATGGGGCAAGTTTCCCCCCCTCCACCCTTTCCCCCCTCCACCCACTACCTTGTGATGTTTGCAATGCAAGCGGCACAAGTCTTGTATTCCCATGGGCCTTGTGGGTGGCGCAGCCTTGTGTTCCCGCGCAGCCTGAATTAATTACTTTGGGGCTGACATTGCTCTGCGGACCACCAACATTTTCTCATGGACCACCAGTGGTCCCTGGCCCACTGGTTGGCGACCACTGGTCTAGATTACATGTTTTCACAAAATGACTGACAAAGGTGAGTTAGCTAAGCCCCCTTTGAGCCAAATTTAATCCCCTTGAGAGACTGTTGGATTCATTTGACTTTTTGTTGTTTTCACAACACTCTATCTCTGTTCCTTCACTAACCAAGTTAAAACTATCATGGGAGCTGAGCCTCAGAGTGGGAAAGATTGCTCCTTTACTCAACAATCTCCCAACAGAAGCCAAAGTTCTCATGCCTGAGCTAGTCATGGCTTTCTACAACAACAACAACAAAAAATTGGCAAAAAAAATCAGAAAATAAAATATAGGCTGAATCGTCAAGGCCTTGTTGATGATCCGAACTCTGTCAAGGACCTTGGGGTACTCATCTCTAATGACCTAAGTGCTAGAGCCCACTGTAACGACATAGCCAAAAAGGCATTAAGAGTTGTTAACCTAATCTTACATAGCTTTTTCTCTGGTAATATCACACTACTAACTAGAGCATACAAAACATTTGCTAGACCAATACTCGAATACAGCTCATCAGTCTGGAACCCACATTACGTATCTGATATTAACACAGTTGAGAAAGTCCAGAAATATTTCACAAGAAGAGTTCTCCACTCCTCTACTCGTTGCAGAATACCTTATGCCACCAGACTTGAAATTCTAGACCTAGAAAACCTAGAACTACGCCGCCTTCGGTCCGATCTAAGTATAGTATATAAAATCATACATTGCAATGTCCTACCTGTCAATGAATACTTCAGCTTCAACCATAACAACAAAAGAGCAAACAATAGATACAAACTCAAGGTTAACCAAACCAAACTTGATTGCAGGAAATACGACTTCAGCAACAGAGTGGTCAATGTCTGGAATACTCTACCTGACTCTGTGGTTTCTTCCCCAAACCCCAAAAACTTTAACCTTAGACTGTATACTATTGACCTCACCCTTTTCCTAAGAGGTCTGTAGGGGGCATGCATAAGCACACCAACGTGCTTACTATCCCTGTACTATTGTTTCTTTTATTTTTTTGATATGTACCCATTTCATGTATTCATAACTATGTTTTTACTTATACCTATTATCTTGTAAACAATTGACAAAAATGAATGAATGAACGAATGAATGAACGAATGAACAAACAAACAAATAAATAAATAAATACTTGGTGTCTGTTGCATTGCATCTACCACTCCGAGAAATTCTGGCTAACCTACAGTATTAAAAACAGGATTGTCGAGACATGGAATAGTGAACTCAATTAAGCTTTTAAGTTCTGATTTAGTAAGATTGTTCTTACTGTCTTAAGCTTATATTTACATCCATCAGAATAGGAATATTTCAAGTGTCCTCTTGTCTTTTTCTAAATTTGTAATTCTACATTTATATCAAGAAGACATCAGGGATTCTTCTTTTCTCCATTATTTTACTAGTGCATCCTTTGAAGTCCGTACCAAGTTCTGCACCCCAACTCACTGAGCCATTCCCAAAATAAATCTTCCTTCTATGCTTCTTTTGTTTTCACTGCTGTTTGCAAAGCAGTGTCTGGAAGAGGAGGAAGCCCAGCTACCTTTGATAATTTTGGAAAGGTGTAAAGCAATCATCCTTCCTTGGATCTTGCAGACTTGAGTGAGCAGTATATAACAGCCTCTGATTTTGTTGAACTCCTGGCCTAGTATGTCCGCTAACCAGGCTTTTTGTATGAAAGAATGGAAAGAAAAGGAGGAGGAGTCATATAAGGTCATTTACTTTACTTAAATAAAAACCATCAGACTAGCATTTGTTTTCTTGTCTTAAGATTTTGTGTATAATGGATCTAGATATTAGATATAACAGAAGTACAGAGTTGAAAGGGACCTTGGAGGTCATCTAATCCAACCCCCTGCTGAAGCAGGAGGTGCTATACCAGACAAATGGTTATCCAATCTCGTCTTGAAAACCTCCAGTGTTGGATCACCCAAAACTTCTGAGGCAACCAGTTCCAGTGGTTAATTGTTCTTACTGTCAGGAAATTTCTCCTTAGTTCTGGGTTGGAACTCTCCTTGCTTCTTCCTAGGAACCAGGAGGATCAATAGCCTTAGAAGCTATCAGGAATTGCATTTAGAAAATTGCAGTACTGATTTTGATTTTATGTATAGAAAAAATACAAATTTGGGGTATAAGAGAAGTCTGTGGTTTTTCAACATCAGCAATGATAAGAAAGGTAGACTTCAACTTCCAGAATTCCCCCACAAGTATTATTTATTTATTTATTTATTTGATTTCTGAATCACTTACAAGATAATAGGTAAAAGTATAAACATGAGTAAGAATACAGGAAATAACTACAAATAAATTGGGACAATAGGCACGATGGTGCGCTTATGCACGCCCCTTATAGACCTCTTAGGAATGGGGTGACGTCAATAATAGATAATTTGAGGTTAAAGGAGTGGGGGGTTAGAGGATGTAACAATAGAGTCAGGTAGTGCATTCCAGGCATTGACCACTCTTGCTGAAGTCATACTTTCTGCAATCAAATTTGAAGCAGTTTACACTGAGTTTGTATCTGTTGCGCGCTCTTGTATTGTTGTGGTTGAAGCTGAAGTACTCATTGAATGGTAGGACATTGTAGCAGATAATTTTGTGTGCTATGCTTAAGTCTAACCATAGGCGGTGTAGTTCAAGGTTGTCCAAGCCCAAAATCTCAAGCCTGGTGATATAGGGTATTCTGTATGCTTTAAATGTATCTTAAAATATGCTTTAAGATGGGTGCCTTTCATCTTATGAACTTCCTCATTCTTCTAGTGACATATCCATCCACAAGTAGCAGTCAGCGAGTGACCTTCATCATGATAGGTATTTCCATGTTCTAAAAAAAATTTTTTTTAACCTAGAAGCTTGAAATGCTAAGAGCATTGAATTTTAGTATGCAAAGCGGATGCCTTACCTTTAGTGAATGCCCTTGTTTTAGCAGCTACAAAGTGCTGGGTTTGATAATATAAGAGCAATTCTGTGAATAGAGAAGTTTCTGGCTTTAAGAAAGCTGATAAAGCGTACGTTTGCATTTGTGTTTGTGTGCATGTCAGAGAGATTGAGAAGAAATAGCAGTGATTGCACTTGAAAGAAATGAAAGGGTACAGAAAAGGCGAAGCACACGTCTGGAGAATAGGCTAAATTTCAGGCAGCAATAATTGTACATTTCTCAGTAATCTTCCTATTTCTGTTGTTGGATGCATCACTCCTGCTCACCAAATTGTTTCTTCAATGGTGCGGAATATGAGAGGAATCATTTGGGGTCTGCTATTTTCTGTTGCTCTTAGATACATAGAAGCTGAATAACTAAGGGCTATTCTCTTTGGGACTGTCCATGCTCATTACACACAGTATTGTATCAGTGGTTCTGGAAAGCCCCTGCCTTTTGATAAGTACAGAGATGTAGAGATATATGAATTATATATTATGTACATTATTGCATTTCATGCTTTCCTCTTTTTTTGCCTATTGCTGATTTTAATAAATAAGCATCAGGCATCGTATTTTGCTAGCTGTGCCACATATAGGCTTACTCTGGTCTGGATATAGGGATTGACTGGGAGGGCTCTGGGTGCAAACCAAATTGGAAATTATCCACAGTAATTTTTCAACATTATATTAAGTTAGAAAAGGGCTGCATGAGTTTGATTGGGTTTAAGGTTGTAGCATTCAGGGGAAAAGACTGTGTAATTGGTGGGTTTGAGAAAAAATCTTCTCAGTCATGTTGCTAACTTTCTTTTAAGAGAAATAAAACTCCATAAATTTTACAGTCCTCCTGTTCAAAACAAACATTGTAATACAGTAACTCAGGTATGGAAAATGGATGGATTGTCACGGTGGAACAAAATAAACAAAAGATTGTGAAGATTGAAATTCTTTCCTCCACTTATCTCCCTTAAATAGAGCATTGGGCACAGATGAGGGTATTGCCACTTAGTGTCTTGATCTTGAACAATTTCAGGGCCATTTGTGGATAGAAGACGATTCCTTTCCTGGTCTTTTTGTCACAGTTCCCAGCTCATCTCAAATCCATATCTTTTTCAGACTCAAATTTATGGCCGTGATTATTTTGTAGCCCATCACTTTTCAACAGTTCTGCTGACACTGTTTTAAGTAATCACCTCCATTCTCCTTCTCTCCAATTTCCCATAGGTGGCAGAGCTGGAAACCCAGAGAGGCCACAATTCCTCAAGTGATATCAGGAAAGAGACCTGCCCAGCTTTAGAAGAGCTGGAACAGTTGGTGAAGGCCAAAGATGAGGTCAGTAGCTGCATCCCAGTGTCTGAGCTGCCACTCTAGAGCAGAGCTTATAAATCCAGAAGTCCACATTTAAAAACAAAAAAAGAGATTCTGTGGGTGGTTTTATTATACTACTAATTCTCCGATAAAGGAGAATAGTTGTAGCTCAGGCTTGACATGAGGGGTCCTTGGTGCACTCTGAGCTTGTTTTCTTGAAGACATTTCATAACCCAAACTAGGTAACATCATCCTTGCTAGTAAGTAGCAATAGCACTTAGACTTATATACCGGTTCACACTGCTTTACAGCCCTCTCTAAACGGTTTTACAGAGACAACATATTGCCCCCAATACTCTGGGT
The DNA here is from genome assembly GCA_004320025.1 of Laticauda laticaudata. NCBI lineage: Eukaryota > Metazoa > Chordata > Lepidosauria > Squamata > Elapidae > Laticauda > Laticauda laticaudata. The sequence goes on along the minus strand of BHFT01062360.1, from coordinate 33,244 downwards.
CCTCATTTTACTGACGATGGAAGGATCTGAGTCAACCTTTAGCCAGTCAGGATGAAACTGCCAAACTGCAGGTAGCTGGCAGTCAGCAGAAGTAGCCTGCAATACTGCATTCTAACCACTGCACCACTACAGCTCAAGGAATTCTCTGTATACCAATAAAGGAGAATGTTTGTAGCTCAGGGTTAACATGTGGGGTCCTTAGTGCTCTCTGGGCTTGCTTGTTTTCTTGCAGACATTTCATTACCTGTTCAGGTAATATCATCCATATTATCATTACCAGCACGGATGATGTTATCTAGTTAGGGTAATGAAATATCTGCAAGAAAGCCCAGGGAGCACTAAGGACTCCTCAATTCTCTGTATCTCATTCTGCAAGATTAGGTTAGTAATAACACTCTATTTGCAGATTGGAAAAAAAATTACTTGGGCTGTGTTTGCCAGTCTGTTCCAGGGTTAAATTCAAAAGCGCTGGTAATAGCCTATAAAACTACACATGGCATAGATTGTGGTGGTTTATTTGTGGGTCTGCCTCTCTGCATCTACTCATCCCATCAAGCCCACCGGAAAGGGCATATTGTGGGTCCCATTGATTAAGCAGTGTCATCTGATGGGATGCAGAAGGGAGAGATTTTTCTGCCACAGCACCTGCCCTTTAGAACATCATTTCTCCACACACACCCCACCCCCAAGTGCCCCTCTGGGAGGTTAGATGGGACTCAAGCCTGCTTGCCTTTTGAAAAAGTTCTAAAAACATGGTTTTGTCAACCAACCTGGTTACATACAGTTTGGAGTCTGCAAGATGGTTATACTGATTGATCCATGGCTTTTATATATTTTTATTTTTATTTTGCTTTTAATTAGCTTGGTTATTATTTGGTTTTCAGGATTACAGGTAGTCCTCGGCTTACGACAATTCAGTTAGTGACCGTTGAAAGTTCCAACAGCACTGAAAAAAGGGACTTATGGCCGTTTTTCACAGTTATGTTACTTCCAGCATCCCTATGGTCATGTGGTCAAAATTCAGATGCTTGGCAACTGGTTCTTATTTATGACCATTGCTGTGTCCCAAGATCATGTGATCTCTTTTTGTGACCATCTGGCAAGCAAAGTCAATTGTGACTTCTCCTTAGTTCTTGGTTGGATCTCTCCTAGGAACCAGGAGGATCACCAGCCTTAGAAGCTACCAGAAAATTGCATTTAGAAAATTGCAATACTGATTTTGATTTCGTGTATAAAAAAATACAAATTTGGGGTATAGGAGAAATCTGTGGAATCAGATTGTTTCTTAATATCAGCAATGTTAAGAAAGGCAGACTTCAGCTCCCAGAATTCCCCAGGCAGACTGCTTTAAGAGGAGTGGATTTCACTAAACAACTGGGTTGCTAACTTGTCAACTGCGGTGATTCACTTTACAACTGAGGCAGGAAAAGTGCTAAAATGGACCAAAATTAACTTAACAAGCATCTCACTTAACAAGAGAAATGTTGGGCTCAGTTGTGACTGTAAGTCGAGGACTACCTATATTTTCTTTTTACACCTTTCCTGCATTGTGTTTATTGTTATTTGGTTCTGTTTAACTACTGTGAACCACCCAGAGTCACAAATGTGAGATGGGCAGCTGTACAAATAACACTAAATAAATAACTACAATGAACTAGAGTACAAACCCAGGTCACATAATGTGTTCATTGATCAGAGCCTTTGAATCCACAATTTTGGCTTAATTGAATCAATTAGAGTGAAGCTACTTGCTCTTCAGTTGCAAAGGGCTCACGGAACCCGAGGCACTTCCTGGAGAAAAATGGATGGAGCGTCTGCATTACCTTAATTGTCAGTTTGATTAATGTGATGGTGCTGCCAGAACTCCTGGCAAGGAGATTTGACTGGGCTAGCAGGTGATCCGATTAAATGCATTGAGGAAACACATCTTTAGAGGTCACCGGTGCTGGTTTTCTTTTCCGTCCTTTACTGCAGTAATTAGAATTTGCATGGATCTAATATCCAAGGTGATTGTGCTGGGGGCGCATTGCCAACCTTCCCTTTCCTGGAATTGTGCAGGAGAGATGATGAGTCGCCTGAAGTATGCCTGAGGTGTCTGAAAACATGTGTGAACCTCTGTCTATGTTTGTTGATACCATGTTGATTCTCTTTAAAAAACAAAACAAAACACTCCCCCAATTTTGCTCTCGTAATTTGACAAATTTCATGACTTTAGTGACTGCAAAAAAAGGAGCAGAGGATGGATAATAACTGCCTGCCCTGATTTACATAAAGCTGAACTGAACGATTTTGTGCCCAAATTGCACTAAGACCAGAGAACTGACATTACTATGAGGAAGGCACAAGCATAGAATTCCATGAGTGCCTATCTTGAAAGGAGAAGGAGGAATCCCCCCAAATGTAAAACAGAAATGACAGTTGCGTCTCCAGGATCCTATTGCCAAATGCTACACCTTGTGCACCCGCAAACACAAATGGGAGCCAGTGTGACAGAGGTGCACCTTTCCATCACACACAGTTAGCAAAACAAGTGGCCTAGCTTGTAATAGCATTACTGATGCATTATTGATATATTGCTATAGCATGACTGATTCTGAAGCGCACGAACCCTTTTGCTATTCAGAAACAGAGCTCGACAACCTTTTGCCTCCAGCTACTTCCCCTGCTTACCATGCCTTCAATGAGCCCAGATGGAGAAGAGACTCAGCCAGGAACAGAAACGCTCAGGGGAGCCACACAAGAATAAGGAGCGCTCCATTCATTCACAATGACTGCAGTTGCCTCTAAGGGAGACACAAAGTTTAAAAAGCAGGAAGAGATGAGAATAAGATCTAACTCACTATTTGAAACTCATTATTTGAAAAAAGAAACACACAGCTTTTGAAAACTTAAATCCACAGTGCCTACCTCCACAATTCACCAGCATGTAGAATTGGACAAAGTGGCGGTATTCACCCAAAATCCTTAACCTTGTTCCCCATTACTGCAGACCCTATTGTTAGATCTAGCATCACTTAATCATGTTAATTGAGTCAACAACAATTATTTTGGGGAACATTTCTACCCAGCTGCAATCAAATTACTCTAAGCAATTTGATATGATTATGTTCCATTACATCAGTGTCAACTGCTAGTGAACAGCTGAGATCTTTTTTCCCCCTAGGATAATCTGTTTTCTAACTGGCCCATCAGGTTTTCCAGCAGAGTGTGTTCCACTGTTGTAATCAAGCCCATCCATCTTGCTGCTAGTTCCCCCCCCCCTTTTTTTTCCCCACCTATCCCAGCATTGTGGACTTTTTTACATCTTCACAAAATATGATAATGTGCGGTCATTTGTGCCTTGAGTGAGAACTCTGGATTGGTTTGTTCTATGATCTATTTGTTTGTTTTCTTGGATACCCATATTATTCTTAGGCATCTTCTCCAAATCAAAGTTCAAAAGCATCAATTCTCTTTCTATCCTGCATCTTCAAAATCCAACTTTTACTTCTGTAAATGGAAATCATTGCCTGCACGATTCTGATTTTTTATGGGATAGTTATATAGTTATATAGTTTTATATTTTAATATTGTAAGCTGTCCAGAGTTACTCTGTGGTAAGATGGGCATCCAATAAATATGATAGACGATAGATAGATAGATAGATAGATAGATAGATAGATAGATAGATAGATAGACAGACAGACAGACAGACAGACAGACAGACAGACAGACAGACATGATAGCAGCCTTCCAATATTTGAGGGGCTGCCAGAGAGAGGAAGGGGTCAAGCTATTTTTTAAAGCACCTGTAGGCCAGACAAGGAATAATGGATGGAAACTGAAGAAGGAGAGATTTAACCTGGAAATAAGGAGAAATTTTCTGACAGTGAGAACAATCAACCAATGGAACAGAAATTTCCCTTGGAAGTTGTGGGAGCACCATCCCTTGAGACTTTCAAGAAGAGATTGGACTGCGATTTGTCAGAAATTGTGTCGGGTCTCCCACTTGGTGGGGGGTTGGACTAGATGACCTGTAAGGTCCCTTCCAACTCTTATTACCTGTTATTAGATAGACAGACAGACAGCAGTTTCATGTAAACGTTAAACGGTGTTGGGAGAGAAGATTAGCCTGTAGAGAGTAAGGGAGGTGACCTTGACAGAAGTATGCTAGAACCATTACTTAGACAAGGATGGCTAAAATATTTGAGTCACAATAACCAAGTTAGTCTTCAGAATATTCAGGCAGAGACTTCCACGATCCACTGTATTATGACAAGACGGGATGCATAGTACAATCAGATTTGTAAGATTCAGTTATTATAGCAAATCTAAAAAAATAATTTTGGTCTTTTTGTGAATTTGATTTCCTGGTTTACCTAGTGTTGCTGACAGAGCCTTAGGCATTTGGATTCTGAGGGGTTCATATAGGCTGGTTATAGGTCAGTTCCATCAACAGGCATATGGACCTACAACTAGCCTATGAACCCTTCAGAATCCAAATCAACCCTACAGCCAACCAGAGACGGCACCGACTCTCAACCAACCCACACAACTCTCCCCCACGTGCAGTTCATCTCCCAATGACCCTGACCTGATGTAACTTCCCTATCACAAGTCCCATCACAAGAGTCACTGATGACTCACACCTGACTCCCCACTAGACCCTCACTTTGACACCCACCTCTGAAGCCCTTATAAACAGAAGAACACTGGCATCCCCTAAACCAGGGGTGTCAAACTCGTGTCGTTATGATGGCATCACGTGACGTAGCACAACTTCCCTCCCCCACCCTTCACCAAATTGGGTGTGCCTAAGGTGTGACACATCCAGCCTATGGGCCGGGAGTTTGACAGCCCTGCCCTAAACTCTGCTGAAGATATTATCTAGTCTGATAATGAAACATTCGGAAACCAACCCACAAGCTCAGAGAACGAATCTTCACCTTCATCCGACACCTGAACTATAGACACTTGCCACAATTGCAAAGGAGCGCATCACTCCACCCAAGTCCTGCCACAGGTCATCTGCAAGAGTGACTGATGCAGTTTGTATTCCATGCCCAAGGGAATCTTCCCTTATTGCTCTCCTGATTGCCAGGTTCATTATTAGGATTTTTGAGAAGATACAGAGAGTATCAAATGTAGCTCATCTTCCCAGTTTATGGCGTCTCTTTCCTTTGAACAAAATACTTTGAGGTTAAAACTACACCTCACGATTTGAGTTGATTAGAACGCTCACACAACATCTGGACCATGAAAAGATCCCATTACCTGTATTATGTGAATCTTCTGTTGAGCAGGATTTTTTCCTAACCACCCTCTCCGTTTGCAGGCTCCTGTACCTGATCATCAGTGCCAAGAATTGAAGAGAGCAGCCATAATTTGAAGATGATAGTCCAAAAATGTTTCATTTCACCTGAAAGTTTAATCTGCACTGTTTCCAAAAATAAATTGTGGAAGTACAAATTACATTTTTCACGCTCGATTTTGTTTTAACATAGCTTCTCCATTTTGTTTCATGACATTCTCCCTCCCTACTTATGCTTCAGGAGCTTCAACAACTGAGAAGCCAAAAGGGGCTGCAGCAGCAACCAGATGATGAATACGAGGAAACTCGTCAAAAGGTGCAGGTAACAAAGACAATGGAGGGTGAGAAATGGTTATGGAAAAAGTCCAAGGGAGGACATGACAAAATACCTGTATAGGGTGGTTTCTTTGCCACCAAGCAGCTTGGGTTGTGAACTGTTCTGACATGATTCATTTCTTTGTTTCTTCCTGATTTGCTTTCCTCTTGACCCAAAGGGGCTTTTTCAAGAGGCAACTGGACTTTCTGGTTTTTCTTTGAAGATGATTCACTTCTCATCCAAGAAGGTTCTTCATCTCTGACTGGATGGTGGGGAATGGAAGGATTTATACTCCTTGCAGACAGCTGGTCATTTGCATTATTTTATTTAGAGAGTCGTTAAGGCCCTCTGGAGGTTTAACTGTGTCCTCAGGGTCTACTGTCTACTGTAGATCTGCACATGCAATGTGCACATGCACATTGTACTGCATATACCATGTTGCTCAGTTTGTGTCTGGGTTTTTTATCCTTGGGGTGGAAAAGCTTCTGGGAAGTGAAACAACCACTTCATAAATGCATGGCACAACGTGGGAGAACAAACCCATCAGGACTAGATTCAGCAATCCATCTTCATTTAAAAGACAAAGGCCACTCTTTGGAAGACAGCAAAATCCACATTTTGGACAGAGAGGACTGCTGATTTGAAAGAAAGGTCAAAGAGGCCATATATATCAAAATTGAACAGCTCTCTCTCAACAGAATGGGAGGGATATGACATCATCCATCTCCAGTCTACAACACAATCCTTTCAACAGTTCCAAAAAAGCTCCACACCCATTTGCACTACTCATCCTTCCATTCCCCACCATTCAGTCAGAGCTGAAGAGGTGAAACATCTTCAAAGAAAAACCAGAAAGTCCAGCTGCCTCTTGAAAAAGCACGCTTGGGAAAACCATGATCCAGATGACTGAGAATCTCAATAGACTTTCAACCTTCTGGTTGACGTTATTTCTCTTAATCATAGTTTATGAATATTTGAAGCTGCCTTATGCCAGATCAGATGCCTCTAGTCCAGAACGACCAGTATCCATAACTTTGTATGGGTTTCCACAGGGAAAACTTTTCCCTTCTTCTGTAACAGAAAGGAGGAGATGCCTGGGCGGAGTGGGGGAAGAGTCTGCGTAAGAAGCTCAGGTTCTTCTTCAAAGAGCCAAGACAGGTCTTTCCAAGGTCATGGATATTTGATTTCCAGGTGAATAGAATAGAACAGAATACTTTTATTGGCCAAATGTGATTGGACACACAAGGAATTTGTCTTGGTGTAAATACTCTCAGTGTACATAAAAGAAAAGATACATTCGTCAAGAGTCAAGAATCATAAAGTACAACACTTAATGATAGTAATAGGGTACAATAAGCAATCAAATCATACTAGGAAACAGTCAATATAAATCATAAGGATACAAGCGACAAAGTTACAGTCCTACAATCAAGTGGGAGGGGATGAGTGATAAGGAGTGATGAGAAGATTAACAGTAACAATAGCGCATTCTTTGTAACTAGTTGAATAGTGTTGAGGGAATTATTTGTTTAGCAGAGTGATGGCATTCGGAAAAAAACTGTCCTTGTGTCTAGTTGTTCTGGTGTGCAGGGCTCCATAGCGTAGTTTTGAGGGAAGGAGATGAAACAGTTTATGTTCGGGATGTGAGGGGTCTGTAAATATTTTCACAGCCCTCTTCTTGACTCGTGCAGAATATACAGGTCCTCAATTGAAGGCAGGTGGGTAGTAATTTTTTTTTCTGCAGTCCTTATTATCCTCTGAAGTCTGTGTCTGTCCTGTTGGGTTGCAGAACCAAACCAGACAGTTATAGAGGTGCAGATGATAGACTCAATAATTCCTCTGTAGAACTGTATCAGCATTGGTTGAACACTCTTCCTTGTTCTCTCTTTAGGACTTAGAAAGACAGAACACAGAGCTGGAGCGGCGCTTGCATTTGGCTGAACAGTCTCTCTCAGAGACGCTTTCTGAAAGGGAGAAGATGTACCAGGAAGTATCCAAATTGGCAGAGATCATGGACATGAAAATCTTTGAGCTGAGTGAGCTCAGACAAGACTTGGCTAAACTTGTGGAGAGCAATTAAACCAGGAAATAGAGGAAGAGCCAACCCTCCTTTAACCCTGGCTTGGTGGGCGTGGGCGATCAGTACGGACATGAAATGAAGACTGCTTGACTTGTCCAGGGGTGGCATCCTTTCTCCTCTGTGGACACTTTGAGAGAAGCGAGTCTAGAGGAGGTAGCGACTGGAGAAGACCTCCAAGCCAATTTCTCCAGCCTTATTTTCCTTTCAGATGCTTCCATTTCTATAAACCATGGCGTGTTTTTTGCCTATCTTGAGGCAGTACGATGGGTTTTTCCAGCCCAGTAGTTTTTGATAGAGAATTCTTAACTCTTCCTCTCACCATCCTGAGGAACCAATGCCCGAGTCAAAATCCACCTATTGTTCTGTAACCCTGGTGTTGTGTTTTTAGCAAGACTGCTTTTTATAGATGACTAAAAGTTTCCGTGTGCAGTCAAGCACTCCTACAGAATCCATTTTGGGAAGAAATTTTGAGAAAGGACAATTCTTCTTTTCTCTTCTTCTTTTATTACATGTATCGTGGGGACGGCTGTTTGTATTTAATCTCAAAATAAGCACTGAATATTTTTTAGCAAATCTGCAAACTATGATAGTCTGCTCAAAAAACTGGAAAAAAGAAAGGCAAGAGTGGGAGGGTGTGAAGGACATAGTGAAAAAGGCGATCCCTAGGAAGGGTGTGTGTGTGTGCAAGCTGGACCATTTCTCAGTTTGACAGCTGCCAAATACTGATGAATTACGATAGACTAAAGGTACCTTCTTTCTTTTTTTGTCTGACAAAGCAATGCAATTCACACATAGCACCAAGCAATAGATTCAGAAGTAGGGGAAAGGAGGGAGTTTGTAGGAACGCAAGTTCTAGCATGCATTGCTGTTATTTAGCTTCCTTCAACCTGGCACCATGGCAGCCAGGAATACTCCGAGAGCACCTGGTTTGGAAAGGTGTTTCTTGATTTAATTCCCCTTTCCTTGTCTTTATTACTTCAAACACGAGGCTTGAAAGAGGAGACTAACATGTCATGTCACTCAGAGAATTATTATAAGGGGTTCAGTTTTGCCCTCAGACAGCCCTGGATTTGTTTGGAGCTAAAGTAGAACTCTAGAAAGACCGCATAGGAAGGTGGGCTCTGTAGCACTCCCACGTCTGCCATAAGTTTGCATTTTCAGGCCTTGAGAAGGGAAAATGAGACAGAAAGGGGCATGGTGGTCCTTGCTCTATTGTTACCTCCTTCATGGCACCCTGAGTTAGTCTTTAGTTTCCCTTTTCACTCCCAAAAGCAAGAGAATGGGGTGGGAAGCAGCAGCCTCCAGCTTCTTTGGCAGCAACTGAGCTGACCTAAGAATGTCTTATTGATCTGACATACATTATCTATCCCAGATTGTGTCCTAGTGGCACATAAAAGGCAGGCAGCTGGCCAGGGAAGGAGAGGCCTGAGTTAGCCATGGGCAAATAGTCTACGTCTGCCTGTGAGACATCAGGGCCTTTGAGAATCCAGCATGCTTCTGAAAAGGCAGCAGCAGCAGCTTGTTAAAAGCTCCCTCAGAATGGGCTGAGCATTGCTTTCTGGAGATGTGATCTGCAAAGAGAACAAGCCCCCACCCTGCTCTCCACCCCCCTCCCCTCCATTCCCCACCCCCCTTTCAAGAACCCAAGTCTCTGGGCTTAGTTACAGTATGGTTCTTCTGCTCGTTTGGGTACTGTTTGCAGTTTGATAACATGGTATAATAATGGTGTCAGTGAACGTTTTTTTTATTGATATTTTCTGGATTAGTGCTATATGGTTGGAACAATAACCCAAGAAGTGATTTGTATGGACAAAACCTTTGTGTGACTCTCTTGAATTTCTTCGCAGTTGCAACAGGCAAAGGGAAATCCCGCAGGGAGAATGACATGTTTTGTTCTAAATTTAACTTTCCATTGTAAGATTCTAACGCATTTTGATTTTTAACATAAGAGTGAGAACATAAGAAGAATCTCGTTGGATCTGTCCTGCCTGTTGCACCCAGCATCATTGTTTCCAGCATTGGCTGAACAGCTTAGAAGGAGGAGATGGGGCTTTGCGGTTTGTCCCTTGCGGTCAGTAATAAGGTACATTACTTCTCAGACTGGAGATCCTGGTTAATGTCGAATGTAGTGTACATACATTTGTTTGTAATCTTTCAAAGTCCATTAAGTCAACTTTTCATTTGGAATCATTATATATTGAGAGAGAAAAATGAAGTGATTCCCAGTGAAATCTGTAAAAGTGACAGGTTGAATAATGGATTTATCAGCCCAAGGCTGGAAGTAAAATACCTCATGTTGTTGCCTTCCTATTATTAGTAGAAAAAGTAGATCCTGTCATAATTACATCTAAACAGCTGGAGCCAGAATTCAGAGTTTAAGAATACATTTGAAACCTGCGTGATTGTGCTTAAGGATCCTGATTCATGTTTAGTGGAGGGTTAATAAGACGGTCCAAGTCTCACATTTTCTTCTTTGCCTTTTTTCCTCCTTTTCATGGCAGAAATTTAACTGAAATATTGGTTTGATATCAGCCACTCTTGCTTAACACTACAGGGCTGATTGTGATAAAATTTGGAATAACCTCCCCAGTGTACCTATACATATCCAGGTAAATTGAAACCCCGCTCATAGCAAGCTTATAGCTCGGTGATGAAGGGAAGGAACCAGTGGTGCGATTCAAATTTTTTTTACTACTGGTTCTGTGGGTGTGACTTGGTGGGCATGGCTATGTAGTTATGTGACTGGGGGGGTGTGTGTGTCAAAAAACAAACTCACTTTCTGGAGCAGGGGGTTGGACTAGATGACCTCCAGGTACCTTCCAGCCCTGGATTACTGGGCTGTTTCCTCTGAAGCTGCATCTAGTGCCAAGGTTTGTGGTCCTTCCTTCCTCTCCTTTTTTCCTCCCTCCCTCCCTCCCTCTCTTTTTTTCTTTCTCTTTCTTTCTCCCCTCCCCCCCTCTTTCTTTTTTTCTTTTGCAGGACCCCACTCCAGCACCCCATTTTTGGCTTGGTAGGCCTCAGGGACACCTCTTGGGAGCTGAAAAAAGAAGCATTTTGAAGTGGGGGGGAATCAGCTGTGCCATGCAATTTAGATTAGCTAGAAAGTAAGAAATCCGATGATTTCCTGCTTTCTAACTCATCTAAATCATGATTGTCGCCCAGCTGATCATCAGAAATACCTGTTCTGGCAAAACTGGTGGTATTTTTTACTACCAGTTCAGCCAAACCAGGCCAAGCCATAGAATACCACCCCTGGAAGGAATCGGTAACCTGCAGGTCTTTTCTTTTCCAACTTCTTTTAACAGTTTCCTTCCACTTGGATGAAATCGGGGCAGCTTAGCAAGACCTGAGATGGCAAAAAGATAGGCCTTCTCTTTCCAGAGACCTTCTCGTCCTTCTCTGTATGTTAACTCTTTTCTTAAGATCAAAACTAAGCTTACAGCTGTGTTGCTTCTCTGAGATCAAGTCAGGATGATTCCCTGATGCTTGAGCTCATTGTACTGCCCTGTTAGAGACAGCACAGCTCCTTCTACTGTCCTTGAAGTCACCACGATGGACCAGGACAGGAACAGCAGTCATGGGCCACCGGTGGCTCCGTAGGCTCTTTGCAGGGTTGGCAGTTTAGGGAGGTTTCCTGATTTTTGTGCGAAAAGGGATTAGTGATGTGCTTAACATCACTAATAATAAAAACCCCTCACTTGCTAAAAGAATAAAACAAATGTAACCCCCTGCAAAACGATCGTTTTAAGCGTCCTGGCTGCAGAAAGGCTGAGTTCTGCTAGATTAAGGGCACGGGGGCAAATCATGCAGCAGGACTATTTCAAGCCATTTTATGCCCAGCATCTCTGCCACTGGAGGGGTTCTCCTTTCCCTGTTACAGCCAGTTCTGAATGGAAAGGATATTTCAATGCAAAGGAGGTTTTTCGCTGAAAGGGGACTTTCTGCGCTACTGGGACCAAAACCACAGCTTGACAAACAAGCTTTTGCTCAGGAAAGCCATCCTGCCTCCCTCTGCCTGTCCCTCGTTCGAATGGTCCAGGCAGCAGAGATGGAGCTATGAAGGGGGGGAGGGGAAAGGATGAATCTGCTGAGAAAGTGAATTGTTCATTTATTCATGAAAGAATGTAGCAGTTGAAGAAGGCACTCAACGACTGCAAACCACGGAGGGATCGCAGACCCCATTTTGCCCCCCACTAGAAAGGATGGCAGAAGCCCCACTGTGCCTTTCTGTAAATTGGTCCTTAGCATGCACTACAGTCATATCAAGATTGTCACCTGGAGACCTTGGTTAGTCCCTCAGTACTTTCAATCTTCCTTCCTTGGGATTATTTCCTTGTTCATTTTGGTTGAATGAACCCATTCTTTTTGTCCTATTATCTTCAAGTGATAAGGATTCCCTCCATGTGTTCATCTGACTTTTTTTTTTCAGCAAGTTGCCAAGTTTTGGATCCAGCATACAGTCTCTTGGCTCCTCATTCAAAGCCTTGTTCTTGTCCAATGAAAGGCTGTTAATTGACTATTTTTGCAACATAAACGATTGGAGACAATTCCAAACATCTCTCTTAAGCTGCTTGTCTCTGTCTTGCTGGCTGGAAAGGAAGGGAGCTTGAGAAATGGCTGTCTAGATGTAAAGCTTTGACAATAACACTGTTCTGTCCAAATGCTGGTTATCATGTCCCTAATTGTTGGATTCTGCTCCTGCTTCACCTACAACAGGGATGTCCAACCTTGGCAACTTTACAACTTATGGACTTCAACTCCCAGAATTCCTCAGCCGGCTGCCAAGAGTGGAGATCCCTGTCCTTCAACCACTTTCAGCAGTTCTCTGACTGGAAGAATATGAATCCTTCCACTCCCTACCAGTTAGTTAGAATGGAAGAAGCTTCTCTGATGAGAAGTGAAATGTTTTCAAAGGAAAAACAACAAGAAAGTCCAGTTGCCTTTTGAAAAAAGCATCTTTGGGACAACCAATGGAAGGATTTATATTCTTCCAATCAGCTGGTTATTAGCACGCAGGGTTGTTAAGGCCACTTGATGTCAGGGCTCCGGCATCTACCCCTATTTAAATCATGAGTCTCGAGCCGCATCTCTCATAATTTAAAAGAAAAAAAAACCTTTATTAGGAGTGAACATGCCAGTACCATCTTGGGTGCAGCCGACTTTGAGATACATCATTCATTTCATCCTTGATCCTTGTCTTCCCCCAATCCCTGGATGTATATTCTCCAATGGGACACATCCATAGCCAAGAATGATCAATCATGCTCTCCAGTAATAATCTTGCATGATAATAATAAGCTTTGGCCGCCTAACAATTATCTATGATAGCATTTAAGGAATGCACTATTTCCCCACTCCCTTTCTGCTGACAACTCTAAAAGAACAGGGAAATATTTTTGAGTTGACACTTGAGAAGTTACCTATATCCTCAGTGTCACCTGAATCAGAGTGCAAACAGGTGTGGAACCTTCTTGGAATAGCCGAAAGTGTCTTATCGCTTGCTTTCCTGTCATAGATGTGGTAGATCAGAGTATCCTCAGAGTTGAAATCTACAGGTCTTAAGGTTACCAAGGTTGGACATCCCTTAACCTAGAAGGAAGGGAGAATGCCACCAAAAGCACCCATTGGCTGATTTAAAAGTAGGTTTCTCCTACAATCAGTTGAAATGCCGCAGATAGTCCATACAGCACCATTGTGCTGGCAGAAGTTACTTTTGATACAGCAAGAAAAAAATAGAAGTTGCCTTCTCAACAGACTAGGAATGGATTAAGGATGGTGTGGGTTTATGTCCTCCAGAATCAAGAAGTGGACAATATTTCAGATAACTAGGCAGGTCCCATAATTTTTATTCTTCACTCCCTCAGTTCATGCTGTTTATAGGTGAGACGGGAATGAAAATTTAAAATGACCAGCGAAGGTGAAGTTCCTAGAGCTACTTCATTTTTGCAGGTCTATTCTAGGACTTCAGCTGTCACATGTTATCTGCTCTTGACCCATTTAAACCTGTCATACCAATAGAGCTTTTAGCACTTTTCAGACCAACTGCTTTTCTATTGGATGGTGTTCTTCGTAGTCTATAATTTCCAATAGGCTTGTTTAAATACTGTAGGATCTCCATAAATTAGCATGAATTATATCCCCAGCCAGAATTCCCATTTGCGACTTTAAAGGTCAATACCAAAAATTTAAATTGTGCTTAGTAAGCAACTGGCTACTTACTCAGATCTTTTTAATGGGCAGCATTGGATCTCAAGTCACAGCCTGGGTTGTGTGACTTTATAATTTATGGATCCTTTTAAGAGAAACCCTACACAAAACACATTGCATTGGTCAACTTGGATGTAACCAAGCTATGGACAACTACTGCCAATCTAATCCATTGGCTTGTTAGCCATAATTATGCAAATCCAGCTGTTGAGCACAGTTGCTATCTGAGCACAAACTCTGGGTCATGGAGCACCTCCAAATAGCAAACATCCTGTTTTGGGGCAAGGAACCCCTAAAGGTCACAGGTCCTGGTTTATTAAGAGCATCTCTGTTATCTGGATTTAATTTATTTTCCTTTATCCACAAATCTCTATATCCCTTTGTTATCCTTTATAACTGCTGGTAACAGTCTAGTGTCTTTGATTTTTCTTTCCTCTCATATATCTTTGGGGAGTTTTCCTTAAGAACATTAAATTGCAGTACAGATGATTTTCCATCTCTTTCCGATTGGTTGGGATGAAGCTAAAAATAAATCTCTGGATTCCTATCCAGGTTAATTCCACTGAATGGAAGAGGGGAGTGTTGGTAAAGATTCTTCCAGGATCACTCTGGGGTTACATGTGGATTTGGGGAGTGTCCCTATTTCTAAGTAATGTGTTCTTTTTCATTTGCTACATTATGCCTGGCTTTTCACAGCCCGATGTACTATAGCATGCCAGCCTCCCCCACCCCAAGTCTTCCCAAATTCATGAATCAATGACATTGTTTAACCATCTCCTCCTCTGCCATTCCCTTCTCCAGGGGTGGAATTCTACCTGGTGGGACCAGTTCTATAGAACTGGTTGTTATGATTCTGCCCAGTTCGGAGAACCGGCAAATCACGCTACTGGCTGACCCTCCCTGCCCACTCACTCCTTACCTGGCATGCGCACCATCAAACTTGCCTGCTAAGTTGCTATTTTTACTTTTTTCCCCCACAGCTATCAGCTGTGTTTTTCTGTGCCAGGAAATTTAGATTAGCTAGAAAGTAGGAAATTGTTGGATTTCTTGCTTTCTAGCTAATCTAAAAGCAGAGCTGAACCTTCCTTCCGACTGAAGCTTCTATTTTTCAATGCAGACTCAGGTAGCAGAATGCAGAAAGGTAGATCTCTGAGTGAATCTGTGATTGTGAGCAATTCAATCTGCCTGCCTGCTTTGCCTGATTTTGAGTAAAAGTTGTTCTTTTTTAAATAAAAAAAAATCAATATTTACATATTTACAATATTTACATATAAACCACACCCAGCCAGTCACATGACCACCAAATCACACCCACAAATTAGGCCACACCTAACCGGTTGTTAAGAAATTTGAATCCCACCCCTGCCCTTCTCCCTTTGCTTTCAGTCTTTCCCAATATCGGGGCCTTTTCCAATGAATCCTCTCTTCTCATCTGGTGGCCAAAGTATCTGAGATCCACCTTCAGCATCTGCCCTTCCAAAGGACGGTGAGGGTTGATTTGCTTCAGGATTGACTGATTTGATCTTGCAGCCGAAGGGATTCTCAAGAGACGTCTCCAGTGTCACACTTCGAAAGCATCCGTTCTCTAAGTGATGCTCTTCCACAAGTCCTTTCATTAATAATGGAGTTGTAGGATTAATCCCAAAGCAATGTGATCCTTGTGATCCATATCACCATTCAATGCAGAGGAAAAAGTCATACCAGAGAGTTCAAAACTGAGCAGATCTTTTAAAAACTGTGCACCTTGTTTAAAGATTCCTGGGAGATCTGAGCCTCTAACTGACCTTCCAGGAAGGCGAGCTGGACTTTAATTTATAAGCCATATTTAAAATGATGGTAGCTAATTCTTTACCATATCAGACCTTTGAGCTGGGAGGAAAATCCCCCCCCAATAACTCATTATTAAGACAAATGTATTCAAAGAACATTAATCATCCCCTAAGAATTTTTAAATCAATTCCAAGCACTTTGCATAGATTATTTTACAACAGATTGTGCTGCAGGTCGAATATAAATAATTATTATTCATACTGTGCAGTAGGTAAAAGACAAGGACTGCTTGGATGGGGGTGGGACAGATTCCTGTTAAGAATTTCTCACTTTCTTTTGTTTTGCAAGGCACTTGAAGCTATGACAGTTGACATGTCCCCGGATCATGTGCTTTTGGCAACCTCCTGACAAGCAATGTCGATGGGGAAGCCAGATTCCCTTCACAACCCCATCACTAACTTAACTGCAGTGATTCACTTAACAACTTTGGCAAGAAAGGTCGTAAAATGGGGCAAGACTCCACAACTGTCTTGCTAGCAACAGAAATTTGGAGCACACAATTTGGATTATCAAGCGAGGGCTACTTGTAGAGTGGCTGTTGCTGCTGACTTCGTTGGGCTCCTTTCCCCTTTCAGTACAAGACTCCCTCCTCCTTGAGCCCTCAATTTTAAGACACAGAGCACGTTGCACTTGGCGTGCACGCACACACACATGCACACACACTGGAGTCCGCACTTTCCCCCTGTGGGCAGGCTTCCTTCCAACCCGGTTAGGCTTAACTGTCAGGTTGAGACAACCGAAATGGAGCATGAGAGGAGGACGTTCTGACTCTTTTTCATTCAGCACTGAATATGAAAGTGTGAGGCACACCGAGCCAGAAGGACCAGGAGAGACACAATAGCAGTCTTCCAGTACTTGAGGGGCTGCCACAGAGAGGAAGAGGAAGGGGGTCAAGCTCTTCTCCAAGGCACCTGGAGGCCAGACAAGGGATAAGGGATGGAAACTGAACAAGGAGAGATTCAACCTGGAAATAAGGAGAAATTTTTTGACAGTGAGAACAATCCACCAAAGGAACAGAAGTTGCCTTTGGAAGTTGTGGGAGCCTCATCACTGGAAGCTTTCAAGGGGAGACTGGATTGCCATCTGTCAGAAATGGTATAAGGTCCCTTGCTTGGATGGAGGGTTAGACTAGATGACCTACAAGGTCCCTTTCAATTCTAATAATCTGTAATTTGTAAAAGATGGCACTGCCTGGCAGTTCCTGTGACCTGAGAAGGGATAGCAAATCTAGGGGGGGTAACCCCCACGTTTTTCATTAGGACAGTTAAATGGAGCCTCTACATTTAAGAATCCTCACCTTAGAACGGGTGGGAAACTACAGGTAGTCCTTGACTTAGAACAGTTCATTTAGTGACTGTTCAAAGTTATGATGTCACTGAAAAAAGTGACTTACGACCAGTTTTCACACTTATGACCTTTGCAACATCCTCACGGTTACAATGAACGAAATTCAGACACTAGGCAACTGACTCATATTTATGATGGTTGCAATGTCCCGGGATCACGTGATCTCCTTTCATGATCTCCTGACAAGCAAAGTCAATGGGGAAGCCAGATTTACTTAATCATCATGTGACTAAGTGGTTCATTTAACCACGGTGGCAAGGAAGGTCATGAAATAAGGCGATATTCACTTAACAAATATCTCACTTAGCAACATAAATTTTGGGCTCAATTCAGGTTGTAAGTCGAGGACCACCTGTAGGGCCCTTTTATGACTTGTGGACTTCAACTCCCAGAATTCTGGGAGTTGAAGTCCTCAAGTCATAAAGGGGCCGTAGTTCCCCACTTCTGACTTAGAACAGGGGTCCCCAACCTTGGCAACTTTAAGACTTGTGGATTTCGACTCCCAGCAAAGCTGGCTGAGGAATTCTGGGAGTCAAAGTCCACAAGTCTTAAAGTTGCCAAGGTTGGGGACCCCTGTCTTAGACCATCCATTGTTGGAGATATGGGATATGTTGAAGCAAACGGGAAAGGCTGATTGTCACATCCCAGTGTCCCGTGTAAGAAAAAGCCAGCAACACAAATTGATGCTAGACTGTTTATCTGGAAACGTGGACCCATCACCAAGTGACCATCCAAAAGGAATCAAAGTTTGTGCTCCCGTGGTTAGTTCACCCGCCCCTTATATAGCGCTCCCCCTCCCCCTCCCCCTGTGTGTATACCTGCCCTTCCTATCCGCCCCTCCTACCGACTGCTTGCTGCAGTCTGGCCACACCTCTAGCTGCTCATCCCGGTCTATCGAGCCCGGTTCCCACCCACCCACACTCTGACAATCTTTTTTTGTGAGCTGTTTGCAGGCTTGCCAAGGATATTATTAGATATTATTAGAAGTGGAATTCTAATACTTCGGTGGGGATTATTCTCAGATCCCACAGGGAGACTGGAGTTACTTGAAGCCATGTGCGTTCACACGGCAGAAGCAAGATGTACATGCTCAGAATCCATTCAGCTCTTGGTGAATTTGAACTTTGCTAGACAAATTATTCCTTCTCAGTGGAGGTGTCTCAGCCAATGGCATCACAGTCCCCTCTGCTGGTGTGACTGACAGCTTTCTTTTTATTTATTCGTTTTTATGCTGCCTTTGATTGTTTTTTATAAATAGCTCAATGTGGCCAACATACCTAATCCTTCCACCTCCTACTTTCCCCACAACCACTACCCTGTGAGGTTGGGCTGAGAGAAAGAAAGGGACTGGCCCAAACTCACCCAGCTGGCTTTCCCTAGCTTTTGAAGGAATCAGACCCATCAGGTACACATTTTTTACCCCATATTTTTTTGATCTGCTCTTTGATCTAGTTTTAGAGAGGTGAACTGGCAAGGCAGCTGTTTTATCATCACCCCTTTCCAAACCTTGTAAAGAAAAAAAAATCCAATTTTTACCATATTATCTTTGGAAACTGGAAAAGGAACTTTGGTCACCATACATAGGTGACCCTTGGCTTTACAGTCATTCATTTTTTGGAGAAGTACCCTCCAGTACTGCATTCTCTCTCTTTCCTGCTGAGGCAAAGACCTTGGCCCCAAAGGGAATTCCTGCTGTAAAAAGGAAGAAGAAACATAAGATACAGGTAGGCCTCGGCTTACAACTATTTTTTTAGTGACCGAAGTTACAACATCACTAAAAAAAAAGAGATGATCATTTTTCACACTTATGACTGTTGCCAGCATCCCTGTGGGATGCCAACAACTAAAGTGCCAAATTAACTGAAAAAACTCAAATGAAGTACAAAGTCCACACAGAGCTTCAAGGTTTGAATGACTTTGCTTCCTGCAAAGGTTCCTGTCCCTTTGCACCTCCTTTATACCTTAGGGGAGGGGCAATCACCTCCAAGCCATACTCCCAAGTCTCCCCTTTTGTCTTAACTGGTCTTGCTTTCTGGCAGCTCTGCGCACAAGCGCACTGGGAACAGGCTCCCTTTGTTCCTCGCCCTTGCTGCTGCCAGACTCTGGAGGCTCCAGAGTCAGCACACAACTCCCAGATAGTCCTGGCCCCATCTCTGCATCTCCCCAGACTCCCGGACTGGCCCATGTTCCTCCCCACTGTCTGATTCTGCTGCCGTCTCTGCAGGCTGCCGGTGGACCACAACAGACTGTTGCAGTGTCCTGGGCTCATGTGATCCCCTTTTGTGACCTTCTGACAAGCAAAATCAATGGGAAAGCCAGATTCACTTAGCAACCGTGTCACTAACTTCACAACTGCAGTGATTCACTTAACAACTGTGGCAAGAAAGATGGTGAAATGGAGCAAAGCTCACTCAACTCCCTCGCTTAGTAACAGAAATGTTGGGCTCAATTGTGGTTGTAAGTCGAGGACTACTTGTATCTCTGCAAGTCAGGTCATTCACAACTATCTTTCTGCAAAGGCTGCAGAGAGGGAAACCAGATGCTTGACATGCATCCTGCTAACTGAGCGCAAGCCTTCCCAGGGCAAATGTGGGCACGTAAGCCAAAAACTTCCCACTGAAACCTGATCATTCAAGGTTGCACCAGAGGACCTGGCTGACCTTCCAGAAGCCCTAGATGGAGAGAGGAAAGGCTGTTCTCCTCCTCAGGGGCAAGGGGTGTATGTCCCTTTGCTTAGCCTGTTGGTTCTTACTATTTTTACACATTGTGTGTCCCTTGCAGGAGGGATTTGTTCTTGGAGAGGCAGGCCTCAGAATTTGTGGAGACCTTCACAATACGAAATAATTGTTACGGAGAGCATGCCTGCAAAGATTGTCAAGGTCTTTCCAGATTATCAACAGCCAACAACACTGCCACCTCCCCATCTTCCAAGGCTTTGCCCCAATTTCATGTAGCTCTGGTTGGAAATTCTGTCCTACCTCCTCCAGGGGTGCTTTCTGTAAGACTGTGACCTCATTTGAAAACAAGTCCTGGGAAATCCCATTGGATGTTAGATGCCTAAGAGACGTTTATTTTTGTAATATACTGTGTGGTGCAACCTTCAGACATGTCTCTATCCGATCAAGAAACAACTCTGAATTTGGCTAAAATGAAAACATTGTTGAACGGAACGTCAAGGATATGTACCGGTAATAACTATAAAATCTGCCCAGCTATCACAAGTGGTGTTCCAAAGAACAGTCAGCATTGGTTTGTTTTAGGACTGACTGATTTGATCTCCTTGCAGCCCAAGGGACTCTTGAAGAGTCTTCTCCAACACAATTCGAAAGCAATCTCAGTTCAAGCGAACGGTGAAAATGGAGTATTCGTAGGGTGTGCTGATAGCAAGGTGCCTAATAAATATGGAAAGGAGATGAGGTTTAAACCAGAAGACTTTCAACTTCTGATACTATTACACAACAGCGTTTTTCAGCTCAATCTCACCAAACATTGCTCTATTTGAGAGGTTCCTGATGTAATGACAATTGTCAATTGCTGTACTCTGGAAATTATTCCATGCTGTCTGAAGGAATTCCCTCCAGCCAAATCAAACTCCCAAAACTCAAGCAGAAAAAGCTCTTTCCTCCAGCATCTGTTGCTGCTTTCCTACTAGGAGGAACTAAAGATCGTCTTCACACACAGCGTCTTCTCTGCCCTTGAGCGCCAGGTTTTCAGCTTGTCAGGGAGACGGAATGAGTAGTGTTGGGGGACTGATGTGCTGTAGTCAGGAAAAGGCAACATCTGTCGATCCAGATTGCCTTCAACCAGCTGTGCAGAGACAAATGGCACAGACAAATGGCAACCAAGCCTGCAACCTCAGCAACTATAAGATGGGGGGACTTCAACTCCCAGAATTGCCTGGGGAATTCTGGGAGTTAAAGTCCACCCATCTTAAAAGTTGCTGAGGCTGAGAAATACTGCTGCAGGGTGAACTTACACAGATCTGAGTGTAAAATGCAAAGCAAGCAGCAGTTGTTTGCTGGAAGATACATACAGGGAGAGTAATGTTATTCAAGGGTAGAGAGAGGGCCCATCTGGAGAACAACTGAGGTTTCTAACAGCCCACTCCTTGATGCCTCTTCCAGGATCCCCACCATGCAGGAGTTTCCCTAAAGGAGAATTCTGCCATAAGGGCCACCTGTGCCGCCATCTAGTGATGGCCACAAAACACACCTGGCACACATGTCTGCCAGCTTCTATCATCTATATCTATCTATCTATCTATCTATCTATCTATCTATCTATCTATCTATCTATCTATCTATCTATCTATCATCTATATCATCTATCTATCATCTCTATCATCTATCATCTATATCTATCTATCCTATCTATCATCTATATCTATCTATCTGTCTGTCTGTCTGTCTGTCTGTCTATCTAATCCAATCCAATCCAATCCAATCCAATCTAATCTAATCTAATCTATTCTCTATCTATACTACCTATTTATCCCCCCTCTCTCCCCCTCTCTCCCTCTCCGTCTATCAAATCATAAGGTTGCCTATCTCACAAGAAGTGACACTGGGCAGCATAGAACAAAGAATTAAAAATGATAAATGTATAAAAACAATCATTATTAAAACTATTAAATAATTCATGTTAAAATATAAAAAAGCACAAGGCCCCAAGAAATTAAGTATAGTAATAACAATAGCATGTAGGCTTATATACCGGTCCATAGTGACTTACTGCACTCTCTGGTTTACAATATCAATGTATTACTCTCACTCTCACCCCAACAATTGATCCTGATTTTACTGATCTCAGAAGGATGAAAGGCTGAGTCAACCTTGAGCCTGTCAGGATTGAACTCATGGCAGTGTGCAGAGTCAGCCTGCAATACTGCAATTGTATTACCAGATCTATGGGATAGCCAGATGCAATTGGGAAGAGGCAGTCCTCAGATGACCCAATCCCATGCCATGAAGGGCTTTAAAAGTCAAAACCAGCACCTTGAATTGGACCCAGAAGCAGGGGTGGGTTTCAATTTTTTTAACAATCGGTTCTGTGGGTGTGGCTTAACTGGTGGGCATGGCTTGGTGGTCATGTTACTAGCTGGGCATGGCCAACTTAATATCACTCACATCGAGGCACACATCTCCTTGCCTGGCCTCTCATTAGTGTGGGGATGCTGCAACAGTTGTAAGTGAAAAAGGGTCATAAGTCACTTTTTCCAATGCCATTGTAACTTTGAATGGTCGCTCCACACAAGCAAAGTACCAGCAAAGGAGGGGGAAAAAACTCCAGAGAAGTTCCTGAAACAGGAAGTCTAGTCCTGCCAAGAATGTAATAAGGGTCAACGGAGAGGCAGTTTCTGTAAGCAACACCAGAATGTTTCCTTCCTGCCTTCCTTACAGGATTAGGCCAGTAATTTCTTCTAATAATCAGTTCTCTGAACTGCTTAGACTGTTAACAACCATTTCTAGCGAATAGGTGTAAACTGGTAGAATCCCACCCCTGCCCAGAAGGGAATTGGCAATCATTGCAAATTGCAGAGGTATAACGTGCTGCTCCAGGAGCACACATAACTCTCTGTGCCATTGCACTTCTTCACCAATTGAAGCTTCCAGATACTCTTTGAGGGCAGTCCCACACAGACATTACAGTAGTCTAATCAGGAGAGGGCTAGGATGTGAGTGATTATGAGCTGAGCCCCCTCAATTTAAGAACAGGCACAACTGGCGCACAACATGAAGTATTCCTAGCTACAACTTCCTCGTCTTCCTAGCTACAACTTCCACCTGCTTTGAGCAGGAGTTGTGAGTTCAGGAGGAACACCACCCCCCAGGGTTGTGCACTGGGGTCTGTTTGGGTGCAGTGCAACCCCATCCAGGGACAACGATGGCATATAACCTGGCAGCCCCCCCCCCCCAAAATCAAAAACCATTCGNCCCCCCCCCCCCAATCAAAAACCATTCGGTCTTATCAGTGTTCAGCTAAAGTTTGTCCAGCCTCCAGGCAGTGGGACAAGAGGTTCACGATGCTGGTTAATTCATCAGGGGCAGAGATATTGTGTACTGGTGATGATCTACTCCATGGGGATGGATGAGCTCACCCAGCAGCTGAAAACTTAACCAACAGATAGACTCGTATTGTTCTCTTCCTTCTTGGGACTAATGGAGGGAAGGCAAAGGGGCCTCTGGGGGAATGGGAGTCCATAGTAACCTGTCACTTGACTGTAACCCCAACCCATCTGGCCATTGTCTCCTCCCCCCCCCCAAAAAAAAAACTATATTCAGCAGCAAGACAAGCTGACGGTGCAGTTAGGAACAGGGCAAGAGCAAAGGCATCCAGCAGCAAGAGCCCCAGAAAATAGGGGGTACCGGAAAGGACTGTCTTCCATCATAGTTGAATCCAGCCACCTGGTAGAGTCAGTGAGGCAGAAGAGCCAACCCAGCCCACAAAATGCCAAGCATGGCAATCCCCTAGTCCAGCATGTTCTGTTCTGATCTGCTCCACTTGACATGACATGATAGCAATGTTCCAATATCTCAAGGGTTGCCACAAAGAAGAGTAGGTCAAACTGTTCTCCAAAACATTTGAGGGCAGGACAAGAAGCAATGGGTGGAAACTAATCAAGGAGAGGAGCAACCTAGAACTAAGGAGAAATTTCCGACAGAACAATCAGTCAACAATCAACTTCTTGCTTCCAGAAGTTGTGCGTGCTCCAACACTGGAAGTTTTTAAGAAGAAATTGGACAACCATTTGTCTGAAATGATATAGGGCCTCCTGCCTGATCCGAGGTTTGGAGTAGTAGAGCTCCAAGGACCCTTCCAACTCTGCTATTCTGTTCTACTTCGCTTCTCCAGCCCAAAACAAATTGAAAAGTCCATCACTAAAATACCCTCCACACACTGCAAACAAGCAGCCATCACATGGGCAGCCTGACTGTGTGGCTCCTTCTCTTCCCACCATCTTCCCAGAAATTTTTAGCGGCAAAACTTCCTATGAAAGCCGCTGCCAAGGGTAGGATTATAAAATGGAAAACCTGGAGCATGAAATTGCAACTTGATTTAAAAGCAATTACATGTTCTGCCCAGGTTTTATAGCAGTTCATAGTGCCAGAATCTGGTTTTACAGCTGGTCCAAAAGGAGTGGGAGAGTGGTAGACCTCTGCAATAAGGATGGGTCTCAGCTGATGCTATTTGTGGAGATCTTTTGACTTATTCAGCTCTACTTTTAATTATTTAACAGCACAAAAGTGAAGGAGCAGCTTTCCTTCTGGAGTGTTGCAGGTTTAATACCGTGAGGGCAGCCTGAATGAGGTCCAGAAGCAGTGTTTTGCAAGGCTGGCATGCTCTAGAACCCTTTTCCAGGCCAACTGGCTACTCTAAAATCCTCTTGTTCAGGGAACCAGCTTGGTTTATGCAGCCTGTGGATTTCACAAAACCATGAGAGTAAAAAATAAATCCTGCCAAGGGCTCTGGAGGACATAGGAATCTGATAGGTGGGGTTCTTGGTACTCTTTTGAGTTGGGTGGTTTTCTTGCAGACGTTTCGTCACCAAACTAGGTGTCATCAGTGCTGACTGGAGGGTATGGAATCTAATACCTCTGCTCCCACTACCACTGAGGAGGACGGTCATTGGGGCCAACAGAGACAGAAAAACTTGAGTTTAGACTCGGTTATAGCATTCTACTGAAATATCCAGGAACCATCACACAAATTCTATTTCTTCATTCCCACAACACTTTGAACCGCACCCGTTTTCCTGATTTCCCTTAAGATATTATGAACCCAGCCACTGGTTCTTGCTTCCTATTTAGTTAGGATTTAACCGTCCAGATCACCATCCTGCTTCAGCTTCGATCAGGATCATTCCTCCTTGCTGCTCTTTACAGCTAGGCAAGGGAAGCAAAAGGACTTCTGACTCAAGAGTGGCCAGCTGTCCAGCTGGGAACTGAAGTAGAGTTTCTCAATCTTAATAACTTTAAGATGGGTGGACGTCAACTCCCAGAATGCCCCAGCTCGTCCACTGAAATTCTTGAAGAGGTTGGCTACTTTTATGGGAGAGCCGGGATCACCAAAAATGGTCTGTATGGTATAGTGGCATGTTTTCTGATGAACAAATTTTTGTTCAAAAGGATTAGCTTTCATGAGCTGTGATTTATCACCTACATGATATATGACTAACTCAGTGTTTGTCAACTGCAGTAACTTGAAGGTGTTTCGACTTCAACCCCCAGAATTCCCCATCCAGCCTTGAAGTCCAAACACTTTCAAGTTACTGCAGTTGAGAAACACTGAATTAGATTGAGGGAGGAGTCAGCCAATTTTGGCAAAAATAAATCTTCCATCGGTCTTGCTCCACTCTCTGCATCCAAGGAAGTGAGCTGCAGCTTCAAAAAGNTGCTCCACTCTCTGCATCCAAGGAAATGAGCTGCAGCTTCAAAAAGCTTTATGCTTTCAATAAAGTATGTTTCAAATAACTTTCCAAGACTCCTCATGTTCCCCCTCCCCCCTCCCCGAATTGCGAACCCATGCTGCCTTGTTAAAGAGCGACAATCCCAGCTGTCTTGCAGGAAACAAGTAAAAGTCAGAGAAGAAAAAAAAGCTTGCTCCCATTTACCCTGCCATGAAGGCACCCACAAAACCAGAAATGAGAATGAAAATAAGGTGTTGGAAAAAAGAATACATTTCCCCCCCCCCCCCCCCCCCC
>BHFT01062356.1:0-18023 GCA_004320025.1 Laticauda laticaudata | reverse complement strand
TAGACAGGACTGTGTGCCCTCGCCTCGACCTGCCTGCCTCTATCCGAAGCCCATGAAACAAAAACGAAAATTGCCTATCTTCCCTTTTTCAGAAGTCAGGATAGTCTAGGAAAAAGCCTCGGGTGCTTTTGGAGGGGATGCCTGTTGGCCCTTGTTATACCAGGAACCCTCTGTTCACTCCTAGATACCAGAGACCCCCATGCATTCAGCACCAGGGGCAACAGCAGAACGAGGATCCCAAACTTCGGGGCGATCAGGAACAGAAGGGTGGTCCAATCCAAAGGAGCGTTTTGCGACGGAGCAGGGAATGAAGTCTTTCACACATCCAAGAGATAATTCCATCGGCCCGCACCTTCCCACCATTGGACGGAACGCCCTTAACAATTTATTCAACAAGCACGCAATGCGGAACTTGCCTCAACACAATTTCTGATCTCCAGAGTCAGAAGACACTGACTCAGATTTGGCCTTGCCGTCCTGGCAGTTTGCAATCCCACCCACCCCAGACTGTAGTTTTCTTTATTCGTGCCATCCTTGTGCCAGACCGATGCTTGCGTAAAACACCAACTAATTAACTGGAAACAAGCGTACTGTCCAATCACAAACGTCTGACTGGGCCGATCACTTGCCAAGCACATACCACACCCTACGTAGCTGACTAACCTCAGCGGCAGGGGAGGTTTTCCTATATCACATATTGTTCATTGTCTCTGCAAAAGCTGTCGGCGTGCACGTATGTGGCGAGCCAGCCAAATATTAGATTTGAAACATCTGTAACGTTTCTTAGTAAATCACAAGTGTTAAAATGCACACCCTGCAATCTCTCTTATTCAGGCCATGCCAGAAAGGTTGAATGTCCTACCATCTATAGATCTGACAGACACTAACTCTACATATTTCTATTTGGCCCTTCCCTGCTATAAATTTTGGAGATTCTGTCTATAATAACCACCCAGCTTTCTGCCTCTCCAGGACCCTTCACAAAGATTCTCACAGGCTTCTAGCTGCTCTCTCTGGAGACTATCTCTAGATTTTCCGAATGCTGTTACCTTGATGGACATATCAATTTTGTCATGCTCTCCAATCATTCAAGTAGTCAGAGCATACTCAAACCAAAATTACAATCCCTACAACAACACAGGTTATTCAATCAATTGGAAAAAGAGCTCATTTACACACCATTGGGACTCAATTAAACTCCATCTGGCGGCAGTCTGATTAGATACCAAGTTGGAAGGCAAAGTTTTCCTGTCACCAAGATAGACAAAAACAGCATGCATCACATAAGTTAAGCAGATCCAGGCGTTCATAAGAGGCTGTCCCTAGGCTCGAACACCATGCAAAATTGCTTAGGCAAAGATGATCTCATGATATCTATCTTCCTTTGCCCCAGCTCCACACCTAGCATGCCCTCCAAGTGGTCTCCTGCCTCCCCAGTACCCAGCTGCTCATGCTGAAGCAACATCCAGACACCTTACAACCGGTCCCAAAGTATCATCACAAGGTCCTCATATTTCTCACTCCACTAGTGGGACAAGCACCAGTCAAACAAACAGACGACTGTGCTACCTTCATAAGAACCCCACAGCACAACCATCACCACTGGCTGCCAGCCTGTTGGCTGACCTCGGAGTCGAGCTCACTTTTCAATCTGCTGCAAGCTCCAAAGGACCGCTGCTTCCTCCACTAGAACAATCGTGCAACATAAACTGTTCTGGAGCTGTCAAGCCAGTGACAACCTGGCTCTCCGCCCAAGCTTCCTCTCCACAGCGTATGCAATCAACACATTACTCAATATTGACTGACCAACGTAAAAGCAAGAAAAGCTCACCATAACACAAGCAGGCAGGGCACACAGTCGAAATACCTTATGCAGGACAGTGGCAAGCACTTGTTCTCGATTGGACAGAAACACACCTGCTTTCCTATGCCAGAGCAGAGCACATTTTGGCACCCTGTCGAAACACAGCGCAGACTGGCTAAGCAGAGCCACAACTCGATCAATTGGCCACACCCAGGTGGCACCTCCACTCCAACCCCTGTTTCCCAAGAGGCACGTCCGGAGCATTCGGCGGCAGCTCATGATGGCGGACTGTTTCCGCTTCCCCCCTCAATTCTCAGGCTCCCCCAAGATTCATGTTGCCCAGGTACCCTCGCCCAAGCGAGCCACGCAGAACTTCAATGCGCCTCCCGCACTACGCGTTGGCCCTGGGACTTCTGTACACATTCCTCACCACCTTCCACTGATCCCCAAGGTCTTCCAGAAAGCTGCGCTGGAATGAGCGGAGAACTGGAGCATGCTACTCAGTAGCTCCTTACTGGCCCCAGACGGCCGTGGCTTCGTACAGACCTCCGCAGTCTGATTCTGTATCAACACCATGGAGAATTCCTGCCCTGGGGACAGGGTTTTGCTAATCCAGGGACCCCTTCAACATCCGGGATCCGCCAATGGTTGCACCTGACCATACTGGAGTTAGTGCCCAGTGCAGAGACATCTGAAAAGCCGAAACAACAGTTCTCCAACAAAGTTCATGTGCCCACCATCCACAAGCTGCCAGTTGCCCCTCACAACCCGCCATTTGACGATGCCATGCTGGCTCCAGTTTCTGCAATGAACTGGTGTCGCCTGTACTGAGTCTCAAATTGATTCCCATCTCGCCATCACGTCGGACCTTCAAATCCTAGAGTTTGTTACAACAAGGGGTTGACAAGGGATTATCACCTAATAAGTGCAAAGACAGGTGGCAGCCTTGGCATCGGTTATCGTTTGTAGTGTCTACCTGGTCTCTTTTCTTGCATGCACTCACACAACAGAGTCTGCTCCTTCAAAGGAGCCACAAATTACACCCGCCAGCGTTCACTGTTATGCCCACTTGCCCGCGATCTTAAACAAAGTCCTTGTTGCAATGGCCCCATGTGCCCCTTTAGAACCCTTTGAAATTGCTGCAACTCTCCAATTTCTGATGTATAAAGCTAGTTTTTCCTTGTAGCAATCACTGTCCGCTCATTTGTATTTGTGGGGAACTCGGTGAGCTGTTGTTGGATCAGACAAGATTTTTGGCCGTCTTTTCCATTCTGACCGGCGTGACGTCCTTCGTCCTGATCCTACGGTTGTTATACAAAAATTACATTTGGCTGTTCACAGGGCACAAGAGTCTCAAAGGCGCCATCCAAGGGATGTGGAACTACAATGGCATGGCTTGATGGTGAGGTGAGCATTGCAAATATTTATTCCTGCAACTCTCTCAACACTGCAGCGCACTTTCAAAAAACTGACAAGTTTTATTTTGTGCATTTCAGCCCCACACTCAGGGAATGCAAGGTCTGCATGCTCTCCCACAATCAGGCCATTGCTACGGCCACAAATAAGCGGAAAAACGTCATCAGACTCAATCACTACATGTGGCTCCCAGGCGGCAAACAGCTCATGTATTAACAAGCAGTTTGTGCCTACAACATCTCGGCAGCCGTGACCAGCGCACGAGCCACCTATAAAACTGAAAGTGTGAGCCGCAACCCTGGGCCTCTCAGTCACCCTTCATTATGGTCCTAATTCTAAAAACAAGCTACCACTGAGGCCTCCTGTGTGGCAGAAGAATCGCCAATGGTGCACACGGACCAGAGATGGGCGGGGATTCCAAGCCAGACGGAGTCCCTCCCGTAGGACAGGCCAAGCTTTGGTATGTCCCACTACTGGATGCTCTGAATAGCTCATGGGAGAAAGGGTGTTGGTACTTACCTGGCACGCCCATTCTCTTTGAGCTGGGAAGAGCATCCAGTCCCACCCTTTTTTTCCTACCTGTTTCAGCCAACAAATTGTTAGGGCATTGAAGGCTAGGGTGTTTATTTATCTCATCTTTGCCAAAACTGGGGAACGCTGGGGAGGAGTCCTATAGAGGAGGAGGAGCATTCCACAAATTAAGCCCAGCCTAGACATGCAGAGACTGAAGCACCTCCCGCTACTGGATGCTCTTCACAGCTCAAAGAGAACAGGCATATCAGGTAAGTACCACCGCCCTGTCTCTTACTGAGACAATGGAGTCAGGGAGAGATGCATTGAGCCATGTTTCACAGACCAATATGATGTCGAATTTAGCTGTATTTAGTAAGAGGAGAAATTCAGGTATTTTATTTGCAAGGCTTTTTGCATTGAATCGCTTGCATTTAAGGCCAGTCATAGTTAGAATTGAGGTAGTTGGGGGCATGCATGCCTAGTCTTGGGTGGTGGTGGGTTGGTTGAAGTAGGGTTGGATGCTGAGTTGTGGGTTGTGTGACTTACTTTTGATATAGTCTGCACGATAGTCAATATACAGATCCTTCTCTCCATTGTCTAGATGATTTTTGAGTTCTGTGTGGAGTTTACAGGAGCGGGCATGTTACTGTATAGTTAGGTCGGGGCAAGATCAGAGGTTTTTATGGTTGGTGTTGCTTTTGGTGAGTGAATTTATAGTATAAATGAATTTAACGTTTGCTTTATTCATTTTTGCAAATGACCCTGCAGAAGCATGAGGCCACAGAGCTGTCTCTGTTTTTGAGCTCTGGGCCAATGCAGGAAATGTCAAGTATTTCATCAGCAAAATGGTTGATGCTTGATAGTCACTGATGATGTTGCGGACAAGTGTGATGTCATCATTGTTATTAATGTCCTCTAGACCAAATAAGATGGCATTTGGATGCTTTTGTTGTGCTCGACAGCTTCTCTGATGAGGAATGGGATATCATTTATGTTTTTTGGTGGATTAGGTTGCAGTTGTTGATTTGTAGCTATTGGATGTTCGGGTTTTTGTGTTGTGTCTTTTTTTCAAGGTTAGTTAATCTTTCATTTCAAGTGTCCAGGGATGCTACTATGGTGACAAGTGATGTTATTTGTGTTTCTATGGTGTCAACTCTTTCATATAGGGCTATATGTTTGTCCAGTTTGGGTTTGCATGATGGGCAGAAATGGTGTCCTAACAGTCTATTGTGAGGTTGGGGAAGTGTGGGAGAATGGATTCTTTGTTTGGTTAAGTACTTTTGCCTAGATAATTGGTTTTATTATTTATCAGTTGACAGTTTAACAGAGGTGTGCTTTTAGGATCTTGATAGTAATGTTTGTATATTTGACCACAACATAATTTTCTGGCTACATATGGTTTTGGAGCAGTGGAAATGAGTTTAATTTCTTACAATAAATTGTGATTGTTCCCAGACCAATCTTTCTCATGGGGATTCAAGACAGCATGCTTTAAATTAAGGTACCATGTGTTAAGAGGATGTGATTGGTCCAAACTTACTTAGTCAAATATTTCTATAACTGAATTAAAACTCAAATTTGGTCTCCACAATTCAGCTTGCCAGTTTACATCAAAAAGAGCTCCATTTAACAACAAAATCAAAAAGAACAAACACTTGAATAAAAAGTCAAATCTTGCAGTAAATAGTGGTTTATCTACACATTTTTTTTTCCATTTCAGGAACAATGTATCACTGTTGTAAGTTACTAGGAAGAGAATTCACTTGTCTTTTGTGTTCAACAATAAAATGAATTTGTATTCCCAGACAAGTCCCTTAAAGTGTTATTTAAAGGATCTGTCTAGGAATTCAAATTCATTACATTGATAGAGGGAAAAGAAATCACAGAGGATTAAGAAGACTAACACAGTTACAATTTCTTATCTATTGTTCAAGAATCTTGTGAATGGCTAGTAGAACACACCCGGTCCAGCAAAATTAATGCACATAGTCTACAATATTGGGGTCTCTTTATCAGCAGTGACTCTTTCTGTCTGCTATTCTTTCAATTCAATTCAATTCAATTCAAACCTTTATTGTCAGAGTACATGTGCACAATGAGATCCCTTCATGCACCCCCCCAACACAATACAACTCACAGTGAAAGACAGAAAATCCCTAACCCTGTGAATCCTACTAACAAACACACAATCGTATTGCACCATGTGAACTTATTGCACATCGTGCTCGCCCCACAAGTCAATTGTACTATGTTGTAAAGTTATTTTCCATTCAGGAGTCTGACAGCCCACAGACAAAAATTATTCTTCAGCCTATTTGTGTGGCTAGCTATACTTCTATATCTCCTTCCTGATAATAGGAAAAGAAAGAAGTGCTGACTAGGGTGTGAGTCATTCCTGAGGATTTTCCTCATTCTTTTAAGGCAGCATCCCTTAGCAATGTTGTCTAGTGGTATCAGGGGAAAACCCACAATGTTTTGTGCTGTGTTCATCACCCTCTGTAATGTCTTCCTATCCGTGGTTGTCAAGTCAGCATACCACACCGTAATGCAATGAGTGAGGATTCTTCCTATTGTGGACCAGTAAAAGGAGGTCATCAGTTGTTGTTCCACTTTGTTTTTTTGCAAGACTCTGAGGAAGTTTAGTCTCTGTTGGGCCTTTCTGGTTACCTGGTCATGTTGATTTTCCAGTTGAGATCTTCGCTAAGGTAGACTCCCAGGAATTTAAAGGAAGAAACTCTCTCCACACAGCCCTCTCGATGTAAAGTGAAGCAGGTTACTCTCTCTTCTTCGAAACATCTAGCACCATCTCCTTTGTCTTGCTGATATTCAGGTACAGATTGTTTTCTAACCACCATATGGATAATTTTTGAACCTTCCCCTTGTATGCTGTTTTGTCTCCACCTGGATATGCCTCCAAATAGTAGCATATCTACAAAAAGAGGATATGTGTCTATACAATTTGGATAGGAAAGGTGGTAGTTCATAAAAAAAAATCCAACAAAAAATCCAAAGTGATGCAACTAAATGGCACAGAATTGTCAATAAATATTTGAATTATCTACTCTTTCCAACTTATTGTCAGCCACATGTATATCATCTGGATGGGAGATAGATTGCAGTCTGAAAATAATGCTTCTACTAAGTTTTCTTAAAATGAAGATGAAGAAACTACGGTATGGGTAAACAATACTTAAGATTCAGAAAATGAGGTGATAATTCATGAGGAAATGTTGCTCTTCCACTTTTCTCAGCTCTTTTAAAAAATGTACTGTTTTCTGTATCTGTAATTCAGTCAAGCATAAAATCCTAAATATGTAAGATTTTCTTTTCTTTAACTACAATCTCATGGTTTCTTTTAATATGGACTTTTTTACACGTCTGCTTTTCTTAAAAAGACAAAATTAGTCCAGTAACTTGTAGCTTCATGTTCTTGGAAGTTAAAATCCACCCCACTCCTAGAGAAATGAAATATTTTAGGATATATAAAAAGGCAAAATATTTCCCTAAATGAAAAGTAAAAACTCAGAGAGGCAGAAACAGCCCCCCTACCTTTGCTAATGGACCATTAAGGCCTGGGCCAGTCTACATAACAAAGAACTATCTCCTTCAGGCAGACCCATAATAGGAATCCCAAAGCCCTTTCATTGTATCATCATCCAGCAAAGCTCAACCAAGTCTGGGACTCAGGACAGTCTACAGAGTTGCCCCTGCATGGCCCCATGGGAGTCTGACAACTAATCTGAATACAAGCTCAAATTCAAATCCCCACAGAGGGCATAAAACCCAGTGACTCTCTTCCGTTTTTCACTTAGGAACTCCAAGGCATGTGATCCTGTCCATTATTAAACCATCTTTCCAAACAGCCTCCATGTTTCCAGTGTCTTTTTCCCCACTTGGAACTGAAACCAAAAAGATATTTCTTCCAATAATGTGCAACAAAAATCAAAACATAAAAAAGTAAAACTGTAACAAGAAATGTATAGCTATTATTCAAAATAAACAATACATTTAAATTTCATATATCAACCAAATCTTTTTAGTATGAAATAATAAAACCAGGCACTCATTCCACTTCCCATCCTGCTATTCCTCCTGGGCTCTCTGCCTCTTGCAGAGGTGTGCAAGTTAGTTAACAAGCAGCAAGATGCTGAACTTATCCGAAAAGCTAAAGGCAACAGCTGTGCACATTTAGCAGGGAAGAAATTTAAGCCTCAGAGTAGTAGTTTTTTTTCTTGGTAGGAGCAACTTGAGCATCTGGTTTCATATTCTGTGACTCTTGCCTGGAATCCAGTTATTTATGATCCCGGCGAGAACTGGGATAGCCATACATGGTCCAAAGAGAAAGAAGAACAGATTTCAGAAACTGCAATGGAAGAAAAGGAACTAGTAGACAAGCCCCAGTCCCACTGCACATACGGATGCAAAGAGGATGTAAAATGTTAAAAAAAACCATGCCATCCGTTGGAAAACGCTATGCATCCGTTGTGTATTCACTGCATACATGTTTCATATGCTCTATTCCTCCAACACTGAGATTTCATATGCGCAAGAAGTTTTGAGCTGCACAAAACTTTGTGAACGGATGAACTTTCTGCTGCGTACGATGTACATCTGCGACATATACGGCAAAAATGTTCTATGTCCGTTATCATCCATTAATAATCCGCTGTATCTCTTGGCATCCTTGGCCAGCCCCCTCAAACCTACATCCGCTGCAACTGAAAGAGGAAAAGGAGGAAAACAGTTACACGGAACGTCTACACAGCGGTTGCGAAATAGAAGGAATGTAAGCGATGCATCTCATTATATAAAGCTATTCAAATCGGGACAAAAATTGTATTGTCAAGTTAGGATGTCTGGTCAGTATCGTCCTAGAGTAATGTTAGAAGGCACCTAGCGGAAGACACCTGATATTATTCCTATTAAACAGAGGGGGAAGAAAATCATCTGGAATACTCAGTATGAGTGCAGCAGCCATGGTGCACAGACCTCTTAACCCTTGGTCTTGGTCTTCCTACCATCAGATCAATTGTTCCTCCACATGGATCAGTGACACAGTCTGTATTGATTAGCCTGTGCTCATTCATCACCGAGATACGCTAAAACGTGTTCCGACTGTTTTCACCCTTTATACAAACAGGAGTAACAAGGACTTTCCAAAGAAGCTGTGTGGGGTCTGAGATAGAGATCATTGAAAAAATGGAGTTTGGACTGTATGACCAAGTTGATGGTGGAGGAGGAATTGCAGAACAGTGTAATCAGAGATGAGTGGCAAACTTTCTCCACACCGTTGGCACGCCATAGATGGGAACACCGTGGCCGCAGAGCTCCAGCCCAACTCCAGACACATTAATTTCAACTCACAAGGGCTCTCTTCAGTTATCACCTCTTTGCCCGATGAGTTTGATGCCAGCGGTACAGGTTCCATCTACATCCGATGCTTCAGGGCAAACGGGTCAGCTTCAGATAGCAGAAGTATAACAATGACCAGTGACCTCAAGGATGGGCTGGAACGCAACCCTCATCATGGCTTTTACTCAGAATCCCTACCCAATGACACGCAAAACTGAGCCTACTTTCATCATTGGTGATGACGCAGTTCTCCCTTCAAACTACTCCTCATGAAGCCGTTACAGTTCAAGATACCTCTTCCCGTGAAGAGAGGATCTTCAACTACAGGCTGTCCAGGGCAAAGACGGGTGGTGGAGAACGCCTTCTGGTAGCAAGCATGGGGGACTGTATGGGTCCATCTTCCAGCTTGCCAAACATATGGACCCTTTATTATCAATAACAATTTATTCATTGAATCAACACATTTCAAAATAAAGCAAGCTCCTTTTATTAGTGCCCATTCATTGTAGGGCCACTCAACATACATGGCAACAATCTCATCAGTGTTTATTGCGACAGCTCTCAAGGAAGCCATCCATTAACCATCTATCACTCCTGTCTTGCCACTCCACTCGCTCCAAGCTGGGGAGATTGCCCCGTTTCTCAGGAGTTTGTGTTGCTTTCTTCCCTATCACATGAACTCTGGTTGGGGCCTTGTACATCCACAGTGGTCTAGCAGTTTCGGTCCTTGCCTCCATTTCCCACGCTCCATGTCCCCCATCCTCTTAGTTGACGTCACAAATCCTGTCCTGTAACATCTGCGGTGCAGCGGGTGCACATGAGATGTGTGAGGCACTCAAGCAGCTTCCCATGATGCTCCCTCACAGTCCCTGGTGTCCATGCTTGCAATAGGTGGTGAGAAGTATTTTGAAACTGATTGGCCAGGATGCCAAACGGGCGTTCTCCACCACCATCTTCCATCCTGGACAGCCTGTAGTTGAACAGCTCCCTCTTCACAGGTGAGGGTATCTTGAACTGTACAGCTTCATTGAGGTAGTCTTTGAGGGATAACGGCGTCAAATATGAATGAATGATGACAGTAACGGGCACGATCCTGTGGTAGTCATTGGGTAGGCGGGGTCTGGATCTTGGAAAACCCATAGATTGAGGTTGCGTCCAGCCCATCCTTGAGCGTCACTGGCATGTATATATTGGCTATCTGAAGCTGACCCGTTTGCCTGAAGCAATTCGATGTAGATGAACTTGTAAGTCAGCATCAACATGCGACAGAGATGATACTGAAGAAGCCATTGTAGTTGAAAATAAGTGGACCCTGAGGTTGCCTGAGAGCTTTGCAGGCCACGTGCTTCGCATCTATGGCTCCACATGGATGTGAGGTGAAAGTTTCACCTCTGATACCACTTCTGGAACTTTCCTCACAGCCTTGTTCAAGTGGTGGGGCACTTGAGGCAGCTCCTCCACGGTATTTTTCGATGATCGGCCTGCACACTTCTCTGACACTTTGCTTGATGGTGTTGTGATGCACCCTCCAGCGCATACTGCAGTTTTCTGTAATGGTTTCAGAGGCCAGGTAGGCGCAGAGTTCCAATGCCACCTTCAGTCCAGGCGTCCAGGCTGGGTCTCGGCCTTGGTCAATCTGGGTCTCAGACGCTGCTACAAGTTCGTCAAACATGGCTGTGGCTCCTTCAGAAGTGATGAACACTGCACGAGGTCTTCATTCCTCAGCTCCTCCATCAGCTGGTCATACAGTCCAACCTCCATTCTTCTCGTGATCATCCTCGGATCCACACAGCTCTTGGACGTCCCTCCTTCTTCTCCTTGTGTATAAAAGGTGAAACAGTCTGAACCAGGTTTGGGTTTGGTGATGAATGATCGGCAGCTACCAAACGGATTGTGTCCATGATCAGGGTGGAGAACAATTGGATGATGTGGAGGCAAGAAGGCAAGGGTGAAGAGGTCTGATACAACCACGGCTGTTGGACTCAAACTGAGATCCTGGGTGAATTTCCTTCCTTTTTATAGGAAATATCGGGTTTTCCGCTAGTGTCCTTCTCATACTCTGTGACATACTGCTGACATCCTAAATATCCAAGATATCATCCCAATACAAACGTTTTGTCGTTTTAATCCTTTTTTATACGAGATGCTATTGTCTGCCTTTCTATTTCCGTGCTACTTTACACGGCTGTGTGGACGTTCCTTGTTACCTTATCTGTTTCTTCCCTCTTTCCGTTTTCGCTCAGCGGGATGTCGGAATTGCAAAGGATGTCTAGAGATGCTGAGAGGATTACGCGGACGTTTCAACACGATGATAACGGACATAGAACATTTGTTGCCCGTAATATGTCCACAAGATAGTAATCGTGTACGCGCGGAACAGTTCATCCGTTCAGTCTGTTCAAAAAGTTTTGTGCAGCTCAAAACTTCTTGGGCGGATGAAATCTCAGTGGACGGATGCTGGAGGGATACAGCGTATGAAACATGTATGCAGTGAGTACACAACGGATGCACCGCATTTTTCAATGGATGGCAAGCTTTTTTTGACGTTTTACATCCTCTTTGCATCCGTTGGTGCAGTCGGACAGGGGCTTTACTGAAGGTCATTGCCTGATCACTCCTATGCAGCATTACACAGCTGCCACACTTCTAAATGAAGACATTTGGGAAGAAATTTAGGTATTCAGAAAAACCTTCGTAAAGATGTTTGAAGCTGAAGAGTTGGATTGTGTCGTTCTGGAGACAATTTTATATATAATCGAACAATATCACACGTTGTATGAATGTATTTCTCTCCCAAGGAAGTGGGGAATATGGCTCCAATCTATTTCAAAAAAGCTGTCATGGAATCAGACAAAGAGTGGGCCATGAATCAAAAAGTAATTTATCTAGGCTTGAAAGATGTTCACAAATCAGTGCCAAAAGGTTTGCCTTATTTCTCTATAGATTTTGGTCTCCAAGTTTCACTCACGTCACTTAAAATCAATACAAGTCCGCTTGTTACTCGAGAAAGGAAATAATTGGTGGCATGCTAGATTTGGAACCATGGCTTTGGAGGAAAGAACTACAAGAAAATTTTGAAGACCAAAGGAAGAAAGTGTTGTATTTTTCTGAGAAGTGGAAATTGTATGACTTCACTAACAATAAAGAATGAAAATAACGTACAGATGCTGATATAGCAGAACCTGAAAAGTTAATGAACCATCACAACCTACAAAGTTTCTTTTCTGGGAGAACTCCTGCTGAAAATAATAAACATATTTTGTAAAGTGAACACTGGAAGGAATAAATACCTTAAGGAAGACGAAAAAGATTAGATTGAAGCGAAGATATTTGAATCATGTATAAATCATGTCCAATGTACAATATATAGATATATGTTTGAAGTAAATAAGAAGTCCTTATTTTAATAGATGAGTGTGTTAGCAATATTCTGGCTGTGTTTAATGTTTCCTGTTTTACATTGCATATAAGTCTATCTTGTCTTGATAAAAGATATCATAGTGAAGAGATATTTAAATACTGAAAATGATGACATTTTTAATGCAGAACATTTAAAGTTTTAAAAATATTTTGTTTAAGGGTTGACAATTTGAGAAAGTTTAGTCTGAGGCATATTATTGCAGTATAAAAGAAAACGGATGTAATGTAAATTTTTTTGAAAATAATGATGTAACATTTGAATAAATATGTCCCAATCTTTAAACACACACACACACAAACAACTCCAGAGGAAGGTTAGAACTCTACTTTATTGAGACAAGTATAATAGCAGAATTTTTGATAACTTGACAGCTAATAATTCTACAATGCTAGAAAAGTGAAACAAAACAGAAGTGAATGAAGTGATGGACTTCACTGTTGCAGTGCTATTTATAAAATTGAAGGCACAAGCTGGGGACACATCAACCTGGAAAAGATTTGTCTAGGTTGTTGCTGCAGGACAACACTGTATTGCTAACACATGATAAGTATATAGGGTGCATCCAGGACTTTTATGCAGCTGTGATTTAGATCCCAAAGTCAATGGGGGAAAACCAGATTTGCTTAATGACTGTGTGATTCACTGTGATTCAATGATTTGCTTAACAACCCTGACAAAAAAATGTTGTAAAATCAGCATGATTTATTAACAACTGCCTTGATAAGCAATGGAAATTGGAATCCCAATTGTGGTCATAAGTCAAGGACTACCTGTATACAGTGACTGTTTGAAGCACAACAGTACTGAAAAAAGTGAGTTAAGACCATTTTTTTACTTGCAACCATTGCAGCAGCCTCATGGTCACATGATGTCCCAGGGTAATTTAATCACCTTTTGAGATATCTCACAAGCAGTCAATAGGGAAGCCAGATTCACTTAACAATTGCATTACTAACTTAAGAACTGCAGGGATTCACTTAACAATTGTGGCAAGAAAGATCATAAAATGGGGGCAAAACTCACTTAACAACTATCTCACTTAGCAATGGAAATTTTAGGTTTACTTGTGATTGTAAGACAAGAACCAACTGTAGCAATAACAATAGCACTTAGATTTATATACTGCTTCATAGTGGTTTACAGCCCTCTCTAAGCAGTTTACAGAGTTAGCATATTGCCCCCAATAATCTTGGTCCTTATTTTCTGACCTCAGAAGGATAGAAGGCTGAGTCAACTTGACCCAGTGAGAACTGAATATTGACAGCTGGCAATCAACAGAATTAACCTGCAGTTCTCCATTCTAACCACTGCGCTACCATGGCTCTTACCTGCCATTAAATTATTGAGGGGGGGGGGTTGGAGTGAGCTCTGATACAGGTATTTCTTACTATTTTATATGTACAGTACTTAGAACATTTTAGCATTGTATATATAAATACCTAAATACTGCTTGACAAATCTTTTCAAAAAAGTCAATGAATCATTGGCCATAATGTGTCCAAAGGAGGATAATTTAAGTCTGATCATTTGTGCCTTGAATGATAATTCTGACTGGTTTGCTTGATTTGCTTTTTTGCTATCTACGGTATTCTCAGGAATCTTCTCAAACACCAAAGCTCAAAACTGTCCATACTTTTCTGTTCTTCTTCAAACTCCAAATTCTATTTTATAATCACAGAGAATAACATTGCTTCTATTATTCTAATTTTTGTATGTCTAGACACATCATGATATCTAAACATCTTGTCATGGATATTCCACCAAGTCTGCTCTGTGCCATATTTGAGACCTGTTATTTTGCTATTTATCAATGGTTGATTTAAAAAAAAATTCTTCATAAAACATTATATAAAATTAAATTTAAAAAGGAATGCATTATTTAGGAACCAATAAAAAGATATGATACTATAGAAATAAATTGGTTAAAGAAATTCAATATACTTTTTTTAATTGAAAGAAACAATAACATTTTTTTCAAATATTTTAAGATTGGTCTTTTTAGATTTGTTGAACAAGGAAAAATATTTTTTATACTTAAATTTCCTTTTTGAGAGAGTCAATCTCTTAATTTTTTAACTAACTTTTGTAGATGTGGGATAAACAAATTTTATTCATATCCTTGCAGTCTTGATATTGAACCCCATCTTGTGGTGAAATGTAGTATCCCTGGAAATAACACAGGGCCGGAACTGAATAGAATTAGATCCACATTTACAATTATCACTTTTTGTATGATTCAGTTAAGAAAAGTACTACAATACTGTAATTAACCCTTTGATCCTGATATTAAGTTCGAATTGGCTAGCTATAGTTGCAGAGTTGATCTTTAACAAAGCTGTTTATTAAGATCTCCTGTCTGAGCAGCGCATTGGATTAGAAGACTTCCAAGATCCCTTCCAACTCTGTTATTCTATTCTATTCTGTTTCAATAAGAAACAAAAAAAAAATCCATATATTTGGAAATCTGAATGAGATGCAGAGGTATATTTAAAAAAATATTTTTTTAACTTAAAAAATTAACTTAAAAAATATTAACTTAATTGCTGATTTTACTTTTGTATGTAAAATTAAAGTTTAGAAATGAGGTCCTGAATAAATACACCAATTAATACATAGAAATAACTAATTGTTATTAATTATTTAGCTCTCATATGCCTTATTACTAGAAAGAGGAGCTTATTAAAAACCACAGGCTTCATATTTTTTTAATAGCCAAAAATTACAGAAGACACTGTTGTGACTTAGTGGCACTATTTCAAATTGACAAGTTTATTTTCTATTTGAAGTTTTTAAAAATCACTTTTTAGGTGCATGAAGTACACTATATTCTGAGTAAGTATTACTAAACAAAAAAGAAATGGGGCTGCATATGCTTACTCAAAATTTCTATGCAATGCTTTCTTGTCTGTGGTTAGTTGCAAAATCGTGTCCGACCCATCACAAACTCATGGACAACGTTCCTCCAGGCCTTCCTGTCCTTGTCTGTAGGATCTCCAATTTTGCTACTTAAACTCAGCTTTTGAAGAGTTTTATTTATCCTTTCAAGTCTCTGATTATCTGGTGTCTATGTTATAAGTATAGAAGTATAAATTAGTAGCTCTCTTCTTCAGCTTGTAATCCAGAGAAACATAACAGAAAAATATATAAATGGATCTGTGTGTTGACATGAGAGGTAAGGATTCTTCTTTCTCTCTACCTGATTTTGATTGAATAAAGGAGAAACTCATTCTGAATAAACATACACAAAATTGATTATCCAAGTTTAGAGGCAAAATTACATTATATTACATGATATATTATGAACTACTCTGTATTGATTAGCATTGTGTTCATTATACAAATGGTGTAAATCTGTGATAGAGTACAGTGAAGCAGCAGTTTCCCAAGAAAGAGAAAATCTATTCCAATGAGAGGAAGCTGAGCAGTGGTGGGATTCAAATAATTTAACAACAGGTTCTCTGCCCTGATTATTTCTTCCAACAACCAGTTCACTGAACTGCTCAGAAAGTTAACAACTGGTTCTCCCGAACTGGTGAAAACTGGCTGAATCCCCACCACTGGGACTGAGGCAATAGATAATACAGCCTGGAGTTGGATAGGAGGCAGAAAAAGAGAAAATAGTGGCTCCCTAAAATTCTTCAGGGTATATCCATTATGGTAAGAGTGTAAAGATTTAGTCTGGCAACTCTGTCTATTGCATGTGAGCAAATAAAGAACCAAATATTGGTTGGATTGGTCTATGTCATTCTTGTACTGGACGTGATAAGATCTCTGCTGTATAGTGTGAAGAATAGACTGTCTGTGAGGACAAGTTCATTCCATAAAGAATGTTGTATAACCCTGAGGAGGACCTTATCTGTAAACTATGCAACCAGCTAACAACATAAATGATATTGAAGCAGATGAACCCACTCAATATAAAGAAACCATGAGCAAGGGACTTCCAACCATTTGGGAGTATATCACAGTATGTCAAATTACCAGAAGGCACTGGAAAAGTTGTTGCACCTATTGCATTATTTCTCATCTTGCAAAATATTCTTTATTACTTTAATTGATCTTTTTCTTTTTTTTCTTTTTCCTAGTGAAGTATTTAACTCAATGCACGAAGCCACAAACTATGAATATTTGTTATATAGTGCCAGAAACAATTAGAAATACAGACATGACAAATGACTAGTTTTGACATGATACCAGAGTGTCTACCAAATCATGTGATAAACTGACTCCATGTAGATAGGCCTGAATATAATGTTTCTATTTCTCAAAAGAGCTTTTGTCATATTCTTTCATTTATTTAAACTGTGAAAACCGGAAGGCACCAGATCAGTTTAGCTTTTGGATAAATTCAGATTTAGTCACTTGACTCAGGATATCAGAAATGGTATGTTTACATTGATTGGGCAAAGCAACCATCGATCTCTTCAGAAGCTGGATTTCACTATTTCCCAGCATTAAATAGGAAATTATAATATATTAATATAATAATTATATTAATATAAAATATTGATAAACATTTATTGATACTTCTGGGATGATTTCAATAAGTATTTGGTAGTGTAAATCTAGAGGTTTGCCTTTTCTGAGGTATCAGAGACAATTTAACAAAGTCACTACTTGCAAATCAAAAACAGCTAGAAATGTTTATTGTCCCTTACATTTTTGTTCAGTTTTCTCTTTAATCAGTGTTATGTACTATGCATTCAAAATGAGAAACTAACTATTTCTGTTTTTTGTTAATATTTTTTCTGGAATGTTTTATTCAATATTTCTTCTTTTTAATAATTTTAACTGGACTGATTATTTCTTGTCTGTCTTCTAAAGCTTAATTTACACACAATTAATTTGGTTTTCAATTCATGTTTAGAATGCAGTCAAATTACAGTGCAAATATACTTCATCAGAAAGGAAAAAAGGAACTAATTGCCTTATTTTAAAATGTGTTTTCATATAGTCTATAAAATATGTAGAAATACTGTTAAAACATACTCAGTTTAATGTTCAATGAAAACAAGTTAAATGAAAATGTTTCATTCATTTTAACGTCTATTTCAGTTATAACTAACTTTGGATCCAGTTATAACCTTTCACAATGATGTTAAAAGAAATATATGTAATAAACAATATAACATACACAACTTAAGATTGCTTTGTCATACAAGTATTAAAATTACAACTTGGACACTATGATGAAACTGCTAATATCACTGAAATAAATTAAGAATACAGATAAATGGTTCCAAAGAAAATTAGGCACATCTTAACAATTTTAAATAAATTATGCAGAGATATGTTTTAGTAAAAAAATAATTTTGGCAATCACTACTGAATCTAAATCTATTTTTAGGCTTTTCGCTTATAATCTTGGATTCCAATGATATAATTTTCAATATAAATACATTGTATCACTCAAAGACTACATTTTTTATAGACATTATAGACGGGAGTCTCTGTGGTTAAACTGGGAGAAGATTAAAAGACAATGTTATTTGAAAATTCCAGTCTGGCTATCGACTA
>BHFT01062354.1:0-16636 GCA_004320025.1 Laticauda laticaudata | reverse complement strand
TGAAGGGAGGAGAATGCGTAGCGCCACACGCACGAGACCCACCGAAGAAGGGCAAGCAGGCTTGGGGTGGGTGCTGGGGAGGAGAGATAGTGAAAGAGGCCCCAATTTTTGGATGAACTCGCCATGTTTGCTTGGGGTAGGGCACTCGCTAAGGCCAGTGCTGTGAGTGTGCACTTTGAGAGCACCTGCCAGTCTTCTTACGAGACAGAGGAGAGCTGCACGCATGGGGAAAGAGAGAGAGAGACGAGATCTGCGTAGAGAAGAGAGAGGATGAAACTAAGATCCTCTTATAGGCCCGGAGGGGAGGAGGAAGCAACGAGGTAGTAAAGTAAGAAAGAAGAAGAGGAACGAGAGGCATTTCGGAGGGTATGTAGCAGTGGACGTGAGAAAGAAGACGACAAAGGAGGTTACGATGAGATGGAAGTAGCGAGTCGGCTAA
Source organism: Laticauda laticaudata (assembly GCA_004320025.1). Lineage (NCBI taxonomy): Eukaryota > Metazoa > Chordata > Lepidosauria > Squamata > Elapidae > Laticauda > Laticauda laticaudata. Next base: position 16,197 of record BHFT01062354.1, on the reverse strand, counting down.
GGTAAGCATATGAGGTAAAGGAGTAAGAAGAGAAGGAGAGGGAGGAAAAGAAGAAGAAAGAGGTGGAGAGAGAGAGGAGGAGAAAGAGAAGATAGAAAAGGCGCGAGGAAGAAGGAAAAAAAGAGGAGGAAGAAAGGGAGGGGGGAGGAGAGAGAGAGGAGGAAAGGAACGAGAGGAGAGAGAAAGGAGAGAAGGGAAGAGGAGGAAGAAAGCGCAAGGTAGGATAAGAAGGAGAGAGGGGAAGGAAAAGAGGAGAAAGCAAGAAGGAGAGAGAGAGAGAAAAGAAAGAAAGGAGGAAAGAAAGGAAAGCGCAGGAAAGGGCACAGAAGAGAGTCAAGAGAGGAAAGAAGGAGAACAGTGAAGATGTTATTAGTGTGAGAAGGAAAGAGAGGAGAGCAATAACAAGAGAAAGGGAGGGATATTGAAAAGTAGAGACAGGAAAGAGAATGGAGAGAGAAAAGAAGGGAGAGATGAGAGAAGAGGAAGGAAGATGAGAGAAGAGGGAGAGAAAAAGAGGAAAAAAAAGAAGGCTTCTGCTGCCCCTGGCGCTCGTGTGGTTCGAAGGGACTAATGGCGCTGTGCTGCTCAACCGGCCCACGTGCGAGGGGCCTACGCAGAATAGCCTCGCCTTGAGACCGGTTTGCCGCAGGATATTAAACTCTGACATTCATCTGCCACCGGACCCTAAGCGCAATTGCTCGTGACATTTTGCTCTCGCCGACCTCGCAGAGGATACGGCCGTTCTCCCTCCAAAGGAAGCTTCTGAAGTGCGTTACCAGCCGCTCAGGGAGCAGCCCCCGGTGCTCAACGGCCACTAGCAGGAGCATGCAGAGCTGCTGGCAGATCTGTAGATCCACCGGGCCAGGTGCAGTATGTGGGGAAACGAGCGCGCGGCATGCAGACTTCGTTGGCCCCTCCGCTATCACCTGTCGGAACTTGCCATTATGCCCCTGCCTGCTCGGACCTCCCAATGGTAGTGAGTACTTCCCACTTCCGAATAGAGGAGAGAACCGCCCACAAGCTTTGAGTAGTTTGGGGGGGGAGAGGAGAGAGGAGAGCGCGCAGGCGCGGAGGGCGACCGAGTTTTGCGCTATATCAGCCGAGGACTGGGAGCAGCCGTTCACACGCACTGATTTGGTGGGATTATTATTCCGCTCTTTTTCACTGGGGGCTTTCTTCCGTCGCTTTCGCACCTAGTCGGGCACTGCTCGTAGATCTGGCCGAGGGAAAGAAAGAAGAGAGAAGGCCAATTTAAGAGGAGAGCATACATCCTCATCACTGCGTGCAACGGCCAAGGTTACTTTATCTTGGCAATGGCAAGAAGATCGTCCCAAACATCGGCCATTTTCAGATGTATGGAACCTTCCTAGATCTAGGGCATCTCCAAACTTGGCAAACTTTAAGGATTCTGAGGAGTCGAAGCCAAAGTCGAAAGTGGCCCAAGTTTTGGAGACGAATCTGTTCTAGTCTCACTTTGCGCTATCGCACGAAAAAAGGGACTGAGGGCCATTTTTTTCACGCCATTATTTTGATTCTGGGAACCACCGCAGCAGCGGCATTTCCTCAAGTGGTCGCCGAATCCAAACGCAGATGCTTGGCCATTCCTGTGACCCTCAAGCAATTCCCTATGAACGGTTTGGCAGCATCCCCTTTCCCTCCTTTAACGTTTCCTGTGCTCGAGAAGATCCCTTACTTGATCAAGAGAGCGACACGATGCCAAAATGGGGAAGCCTGTTTCCAACGTTAAACGAACCAATGGCTGGCATCCCGCCGGCACAATGTTCATAAAAGCTCGCAATTCGCTTACACAGGGTGGCAAGGTAGGTCGTTAAAATAGGGGGGCAAGAGACTGCGTTTCACAAAATGGAAAACGCTGATTCAAAGAAATGAATCGAACACGCTTTGTAACGTGCAATTGTGGTCGTAAGAGTGCAGCTAGCTGTACACTACCCTCTCAGACGCAGAGCGCAGAAAGGACCTGGTTTCTGAGACCAAGGAAACCGAAGTCCTCTGGGGCCAGCCACTCTTAAGCAGACTCTGGAAAGGTGACCCCAGATGAAAATTAGCATCAACAGTAACCAGGAGTCATGAAAATATGCACGATATCTGATAGAACTCTTCTCTCACTCATGCCTCCTTTGGAGGTTTTGAGGCTATTTTTTGGTTTACTTCCCTTATTAGGAGCGCAGAAGTAACCAATCCGCGTCCGCATGTTATTTATTTGATGTTTTTCCCTTAATTGAAGATCTGTAGGAGTACTCCAAGATAGTCATTTTCTGGGCCAACACACATCGACAAAGACTCCCCTCCCGCCTTTCCACTATACGTCGCCGTTTTGCTCGCACCGCTCAAACCAGGGCTAGCGGCTAACTAGGACCATCTCATCTTAGAAAGTGGCGTCTACATTCGCGGCATGTCACGACAGCAGTCCGAGTCATGAGCTCCCTAGAACGAACCATATGAAGCCCAGAGAAGCTATTTTTTCACGAGGGTTTTCCACGCTGCGTAGGCAAAAGGAACTCAGACATTCCTGGTTTTGATGGAGGAGCGTTAAGGATGCAGATTGTGAGGTCTCAGAAACAGGGTCACTTTTAAGAACTTGTGTATTTCGACTCCCAGATATTTCCACCGAGCAGCAGGTGGAGGAGGATTGTGGGGTCCATTGGAGTAGCTCTTTGAGCTTGGAATTTGCTCTTGCAGAAGGTGTCGAATTTACCCCGATTACGTAACATCATCAGTATGTAAAAGGAGTTGAGGAGGGAGGAGGAGGAAGGAGAAGAAAGATGTGAAGGAGGAAATTAGTCCATATAGTGTAATTCTGAGCTTGGGTGGTTTTCTTGCAGACATCTTCATTTAACGCAACTAGATATCATTAAATCGAAATCAGTCTAGAGGCCCAAGGGAGTAGGGGTTAGTAAATAAAGTCACTCCAGTACTACCGAGTGCCTTCTCATATCATCGATAATAAGCGGCCCGCGCGATCTCTTATTTCTTTTGAGTGTCCACCGAAAAATGCTAGACCGCTTTTGGGGTGTTGACTAATTCCCCCCCGTTGAGAGGGGACTCTTTGGGCAAGCGCTAGGCCTTGTCGATTATTTGAACGCTATGCCCGCCTTCCGCCGAGCCCGTTCGATAGGCACTGCAACTATCCTCCGTATCGAGGAATGGTGCAGACTGGGGGCAGGAGCCAATTATATACGGAAAACATATCCGGCGTCGTGCAACAAAAAGGTACTTCCTAAACGGCTAAGCCCCACCCCCATTTGTCGCATGGTTTTAATATCGGAACCTAAATTGGCGGGGAGGGGCTATAATTTCATTTCATGCCTATAAACACATGCTGGGACTTCTTATTGGGGAAGCCGTATCTGTGGAGAAACAGGGGTAAGTAGTAAGTAGCAGTAGTAGTAGTAATATGAGTAGGGAAGTATTTAGGAAGGAAGAAGAAGAAGAAATGAGAGAAAGCAAATGAGGGTACTGTGGGGTCCCTTGGTGCTCGTAGCCGGGTGGTTTTCTTGTGCAGACACGTTTGTTCATGACCCAAACTAGTTAAAGCACATCAGTGCTTGGAGTAGGGCTGTTTCCACAATATTGGAAGTCTAGAAAGAGCCGCCTGGGTAATTCTGGATAGCTTGAGCAGCTCCACAAGTTGCCAAATGTTTTGAAGAGACCCCTGGTGTAAGATGGATCACGGACACATCGCACAAAGAAGACTAAGGACAATTGAAAGGGTGGCTTTAGGGACACACAACGCGCGCTGCACCCTTTGCCAAGTAAGGCTTTGTGACAACGGACACATGCACCCACGTCCCCTAGGCCAGGGCCCATTTCCTTCTCCATGTCGGGGTCTTCCCTCTTAGTCGAGGCCCAACAAAGCAGAAGCTTCAATCCCTCCAGTGGAACAGTCCCTTCTAAGTCACTGATGTTGTTACCCGCAGTCCTGATAAGTTGGGTATGGAGAAGTCTGCAAGAAACCAAGAGTTCAAACAGAATAACTGAGGCATCCGCAGACGACAGCTCTCCTCCTCCAAGCACATGCGCCCGTGCCTGCAAACCCATATCTCCTTCTAAAACCTCCTCTCAGCACCTTTTTAGCACTGATGGTGTTCCCCTACTTAGCTGCGGTAATGAAAGGTCTACAAGAAAAGCCACTAAGCAGAGAGAGCACGCCAAAGGACGCCCACAGTTTTCCTTCTCCTCTCGGACAAACGCTGTACGCTTCCTTACTAGACACTCGCTGACGCATGTATTCCACACAGCCAGGAGTTGGGCTCACAGTCAGGAAATATGTCTGCGAAGGACAGAGTCTACCAAGGAGTTGAGATATGACTACCAGGCAATAGCTCTATTTAAAAGGAAAAGAAAGTCCTCTCACATGAGAGCACCACCCAGGACCACATAGTCCTCCTCTTCTTCCTTCCTCCCTCCTCCTCCTCTTCTCTGCAACAGTGGGCCTGTGTGAGTGTGTGAGACTCGTGATGACATGTTCCCTGGTTGGGATCCAGTAGCGAGACAAACAGGCCTCAGAGAGCACCAAGGACGCCCACAGTTTCTTCTCCTCCTCAATCTGTCCGTCTACCAGTCCGTCCATTGCCGTCCTCCTCCCTGCAAACCTACTCCCGTTCAGACTGAGGATGTATATCCCCTCGCTCGCTTTGGGTCATGACCATCGCTGCACACCACAACCACCGCTCTGCAAGCATCCACATCGAGAGATGAACACAAAAAGACCCCCTACATTCCTTTCCGTTTTCTTCTCACGCGTCATTCTTACACTATTCGCTAATCTCGCCTTATTCTTTTCCATTATTGCCTTAATCTCCTTTCCTCTAACACCTCTTCCACGCCAAACTCCTCCTTCGCTTTATAGCAACTTGAGGAGGATGTTACCTTAATTGTCATGAAACGTCTGTAAGAGAAAACCGCCAAGACTCAGAACAGCACCAAGATACCAAGCCCTCGATTATGCTTGCTCCCTCCTCCTCCTCTCCATCTTCCTGTAAAGTTGCTCACGGTCTCTAGCACTGAGAGTTGATACCTAGATGGGCAGATATGAACACTCTTGCCAAGAAAATTGGGCAAGAGTCCGCGAAAGACTGAGGACTCCCGTTATATGGCCAGCAGAAGGATTAATTTGGAGACGCAGGGTCTCTGTCATTCTGCTCGGCAGAAGCGAACCACGACTGCCATCCCTTTTCTTGCCATTGTCTTGCACGCAGACTATGACCCTGCTTACGTGCATTTTTGGAAAGCCGCCGGCGTGTCCACCATTGTAAGCAAAGTTGGGTACAATCGGTTAGCCCTCACGAGAGCCGCCATGTTCACTGGCAAGCACAATTCCATTCGCCTGGGGGGCAGGCTTTACATATATGCCCATTGTTAGCTCACCGTCATCGCACACGTAGGAAGAGGCGCTACTGTACAGCTTCACTTTTCATCCGTGAGCAGCTTGAGGCGCTCAGACGTGTCGCGGAGCGCTGAAATGAAATCGGACACCGTGTTGACAGATTGCCGAGTAAAGTTCTCAGGAGGGAGGTTTAATGTTGGGGGGGGGGGGAAAAGATAAAGACGAACACACAAGCCACTTAGCTTTGGGGAAGAATGAATATAAGCTTCCGTTGAAAACAGGCCTCTGAGGCTGAGAATTGAGGCTTGAGTTTGTGTGTCTGTGCATAATCTATAAAGTTTCCAGAGAAAAATCTGATCCTCTAATATACTTCTCGAGGCTACTTGTATAGACTCCGTGATTACACCATCAAGTTATTTTGGCTTTCAGACAGCCTTGCTTCATTTAATATTTTGTAAATAAAGATGCCTTGGGTTGAAAGCTTTAGAAATTGGTTATAGCCTTTGCATGCTTGTGAGATGGGTAAGGATAGCAGAGTGGGGTGGCACAAGATTAGGATACCCGTTGATGGTGGATTCATCGCAAACAATTCCACACGCCTGGGCAGCAGGCTTCTTATGGAATTTTCTGGATTGAAGTCTACAAAGACCAATGGCGCCACCAGGCGTGAAAAATAATACAGGGCAGGACCCTATAATTAAAATACAACAAATGTACGCAAGCTTAAAATGCCTGCATGGGTGGGCCAGCGCGCAACATTGGACAGATCTTCTTTGCCCAGAAGCAGGCAATTGGGTTATAAATGCATGCAGGTTTGTAACACTTGAGCCGAAGGTGTGCGGGCAATCTGGGGAGCTGGATGGGACGGCATCGTTTGGGAAATGCGGTAGAGAAGCACTGCATATATAATGTGGTCGAGGATTTGAATCAGGGGATTGATGTTGAGCGAGTGGTGCATCGTATGAGGGAACACGAGCGGAGTGAGCGTCATACACACCGAGTTTTGCACTAGCGAGGAGATTGAGATGGTAACATTCCTTAGTCCTCGACATGTAATGAGCCGAGATCACCGATTGTTGAGTACTGACGTTGATCGTAGGGTGGCTGCCGACACTGTCAGTACCAAACTAAGGCACGCAAGGATACCCTTTGTGTAGTAGGAGAAGTCCCTTTGGGACTATCGTAGATCGCTAATCACATGACGCCTAACCCGCTTATGGTGGGAATTGGGCAGGGAAAGACCGCTTTGCGAGATAAGGCGTCTCACCTCCTTTTCTCTTCAGCCATTGAGTGCAGTTGAAGTCCTGTAGGTCCAGCTCACTTCAAAGTTGCCAGGTCTCTGGATGCTTTGATGCCGAGGACCATTCAACAACAGAAAGACACCCAGACCTTCGGAAATAAAAACGTTGCCTATGTGATTGTGTTTAAAACAACACAAAAAATGAAGAGGGAACAATAAATATCTAATATTTTAGCGTACTGCGATAGACACCAGATCACCCATCGAAAGGCGCGACCTCAACCTTTGGCAGACCATAGAAGCCGGAGATATGGGCCTTAACCACCCACTGTGGTTGCCCATGAAGAACTTCCCCGTAACCGCCCAAACCACAAACCCAGAGAACTGGATACTGGCCGAGAATAAAAAATGACTAGATATCAAACTACTTCGCGCATCTCCGTGCAAATTAGTTATAATATTCGGTCCAAACCCACCACCAATGTATGAACGACGTGGGAAATCTTGTATGCTGTCTTGTCCAGCCCCTCCGCCCCTCAGAAGAGTGGCAGGAAACCTATATTGTCCATGTGTGGATATCATCTAGTGGCACCGAATAAACTGCATAGGTAAGGGTTAAGGGGCAACATTGATCGCAGAGACATACTCCCCTGCCTTAATGATTCATTCCTGACATTTCGATACATAAACCAACTCTTTATTAAAATACGGCAGGCTGTTCATTTGTGGCCCACCCAATCATACATCGCGGCCCAATCTGCATCATGTACTCGGTGGTGACATTGAGACTAATTAGGGTAGACTAGTTTGGGAAAGTCTCCAAGCGGACAAAAGAAAATCTGTTTTTATTGTGATGTCCAATTATTTCGGCCCGACCTGGGAGGAGACGCGGGCGGGGTGTCCTTGAGATGTAAGAGATATCCACATAAAGCGTACGCCCCCCTCCCCAATGTATCCAGACCCCTATTTTTGTTAGGAAGGAGCAAAAAGAGGCTTTCTCAGACAGGGTGGGTGTGGGGAGGAGAGGTGTGGGGACTTCACCATTACAGTTAGGATTCCAGCAATCGCCCCAATTAAATTATGATTCTTGTTTGTTCTTGTCTTTTCCAACAGAAAATCACCAACCGTGTCTTGGGAAGGAAAGTGCCCTGGGAATGATGTGGGCGGAAAAAAAAAAAACCAGAAGCCGAGCGAAGGACGACGTCCCTGTTTAATAAACCTTATCGCACCAAGTAGGGGGTTTTAACCTCTTTTTTAAACATTTTTTTTTAAAAATACGAACTTGTGCCTACGCCGTAGACTCCTTGGGCGGTTTTGCCCCTGATGCCTCTTAGATTTCCTGACCTTCACTGGAGTTCAGGGATGCCCTCCCCAATTCCTCCTCCCCCCTCAATCCTGCTCCAACCCCTCATGTTTTCAAACCAACGTATTGAAGAGTTTTTAAAAAGAAAAATCAAGAAACCAGGAATTTTGTTCTATCTTTTCCATATTCTGCCTACGTTCCCTCTGCGGATCAAGGCTTTGTCGGACTAATGGATCAACAGCGCATTAAATTGGCGGTTTTGTGTGTGTGTGAAAGCAGCTTTGGTTATTTATATATGGAATAATATTTGTATTTCAGGTGCTTTGTATCACTGATGATTTTGGAGGATTACTCTGGATTTTTTTATAATGTCTCTGTGGTGGGGGAAAAAAAATTAAAATGTCTTAACAATATCCCTGCTTCCTGATGACTTCCACTGAGCATTTTTGTCAGCTGTCCGTTCAGTTTGTGTCTCTGCGACGACTGTCGAAAATGGATGGAGACTCAGAGCCATTTTTTACATGCATTCAATATAAAACAAGGAAAAGGGGCTACAGATGCACAGTTACAGCCAACAACATCTTAACTCTTCTAACACCTTCCGTGGATGTCCTTATACAGATAGTCCTCAACTTACAGCCATTTGTTTATGGCAGGGGCCTGCAAACTTGACAGCTTTAAGATTTGTGGACTTCAACTCCCAGAATTTCTCCTCCAGCCATGTTAGCTCAGGAATTCTGGGAGTTGAAGTCCACAAGGCTTAAAGCGACCAGGTTGTAAGACCCTTGGGCTAGCTGCATGAAAGGAAGGGAGAGGGAGGAATAGATGATTGATAGGATAGAGTGATAAATAGATAGATATGGATGATATAGATTATATAAAGATCTAGATACAGAACTAGATAAAGAGATAAATAGAGAGACAGAGAGTGTATGGCTGACTGGCTAGCTGGATGATAGACAGACAGACAGGATGGGTGGCATAGATTATATAAAGATCTAGATCGGGGTTTCCAACCTTGGCTGCTTTAAGACTTGTGGACTTCAACTCCCAGAATTCTTCCTCCAGTCACGTTAGCTCAGGAATTCTGGGAGTTGAAGTCCACCAGTCTTAAACTTTCCAGGTTTGAAGGCCCTTGGATTAAGGTCTATTCAAAGTTACTATGGCACTGGAAAAAGTGACTTCTGACCGTTTTTTCACACTTATGACCGTTGCAATGTCCCTGGGGTGTGTGTGTCACATAATCAAAATTCAGACTCTTGGCAACAGACTCGTATTTACAATGGTGGCATTATGTCCTGGAGGTCATGATCCCCTTTTGCGACCTTCTGATGAGCAAAGTCAGTGTGGAAGCTAGATGACAACCACTTAACAACCGTGTCCCTAACTTAACAGCTGCAGTGATTTGCTTAATGGCTGCAAAGAAGGTTGTAAAAGGAGTAAAAGCTCCCTTAACAACTGCTTCACTTAGCAGCAGAAATGTTGGGCTCGATTGTGGTCCTAAGTCGAGGACCACCTGCAGCTAAAGTTGGCGCTTGCTTAGTTCAACCATCATCAGCTTGCCTGAGTTCCTAAAACTGTCTCTCGCCAAAGGAAATGCTTCCAGGGGTGCTGAGACTCCCAGAATTCCCCAGCCAGCCTGGCCTAAGTCCTGTTTTTGTAGCAGGCCGGGGCAACATTAAGATAGGTGGACTCCCAACTCCCAGAATTCCAAGCAACATGGGCCAAGGCAACTAACATGGGTGGACTCCAATTCCCAGAATTCCCTAGCCAGCCTGGCCTAAGATCTGTTTTTCCAGCAGGGGCAAAATTGAGATAGGTGGACTTCAACTCCCAGAATTCCACAGCCAACCAGGCCCAAGGCCTCTTTCCTCAACTTTAGGAACTTTAAGATGGGTGGACTCCCAACTCCCAGAAATCCAAGCAACATGGGCCAAGGCCTCTTTTCCCAACAGGCCAAGACAACATTAACATGGGTGGACTCCCAACTCCCAGAATTCCACAGCCAACCAGGCCCAAGGCCTCTCTTCAAGTTCAGCAAACTTTAAGAAAGGTGGACTCCCCAACTCTCACAATTTTAAGTAACATGAGCCAAGGCCTCTTTTTCCAGTAGGGGCAACATTAAGATAGGTGGACTCCAATTCCCAGAATTCCACAGGCAACTAGGCCCAAGGCCTCTCCTCAAGTTTAGCAACTTTAAGATGGGAGGACTCCCAACTCCCAGGCTGGCTGTGGAATTCTGGGAGTTGGAGTCCACCCATCTTAAAAGCTTCTAAGGTTGAGAAAACACTGCCTTAAGAGCTCTGGAGCTGGCCAGGCCTGAGCAGGCCGTTGTGAGACACACAGACTTTCAGACCAACACCCTCCAACACCCACACATGCGCCTACACAACCCTGTTTTCCTTCCCCTGGCCCAGCTGCTACTTCTGTTTGTCGCTCTGTGTCTCTTCCTCCCTCCCTTCCTTGCCACTTCTGCTCTTTTCCGCTGTCTATTGGTTGCAATTCTGCAATCTGGCTGTTCTTTTGAGTCAGAGGGTGTTTCCCCGCTCTGAACAACGGCCAAGCACAACTGTGTTGCTTTGTGCGCACACACCCCGGTGTGCGGCCGAAAAACAGAATCCCAAATTAGCCAGGTCAGCAAAACATGAGAAGGGTTTTTGCCTCTTGGGTGTGGATTTGAACCGGAGCAGTTGCTTCTGGGTCATTCCAGGTAGTCCTCTCCTTACGACCACAATTGAGCTCCTCCTAAATTTCGGTTGCTTAGTGAAACAATCACCCATGGTCATGGTTTGTCCCCCCGAGGTTTCTGAAGAGCTTCAAGAAACCTCTTGGAGGAGCAGCGAATTTCATTCCCGTTTTATGGCCTTTCCTGCCACCCGTTACTAAACGAATCCCTGCAGTCAGGAATGCAGTCGTTCAGCGAATCAGGCTCCCCTCGCTCACCAGAACGGTCACAAAAGGGGATCACGTGGCCCCTGGGGACGCAACTGTCATAAGTATGAACCAAGTTGCCAAATGTCTGAATTTTTGCATCACATGACCATGAAGGATGCTACGATGGTTCTAAGTGTGAAAAAATGATCATAAGTGCGAACAACGGTCATAAATCCCCCTTTTTTTCAATGCCATTGTCCTTTTGAACAGTCACTAAATGACCAGCTGTTCATTTAGCTTCATTTAGCAACTGAAGTTACCACAGCACTGAAAAAGGATGTTTTCCACACACATGATCAAAATTTGAACGCTCGGCAACTGTCTTCCTGTACTTGTGACAGTTGTAGTGTCCCAGAGTCATACAATTTCACCTTTGGTGGCCTATTGGCAGGCAGAGTTAATGGGGATGCCAGATTCACTTAACAACCGTTTTTGCTGTATCAATCAGAATAGAGCTGGAAGGGTCCCTCGAGATCTTCTAGTCCAACCCCAAGCAAAAGACCATTCCAGACAAGTGGCGGTCCAGTCTCATTTTAGAAACCTCCAGTGATGAAGCACTCACATTTTCTGGTGGCAAGCGGTTCCCCTTCACCTTGTGAACTAAACAACTGCAGCGATTCACTTAAGGATGACAGGAAAGCTCTTAAAATCGGTCAAAACTCACTTAGCAACTGCCTGGCTTAGCCAATGGAAATTTTGGGCTCTGTTCTGGTCCATGATTCGAGGACTTCGGGGAAGATGCATAACGATTTCTGCAAATAAAAAATTCTTCCTTCTTTAGTGGGATTTTCACCAGGGTGATGATGGTGGTGGTTTAGTTTCTGAAATAAGAGAAATGTGGTTGGAAACAAAATATTGACTCTGGGCTTTATAGAATACCAAAAATGGCCTGATTGTTGTTATGAGTACATTATTCAGTTCTTCGAAAGAAGGTTGTCTGTCAAAAATGCCAAATAATTTGACAGCTGGGCCTTTTTTCGTATATCAATTTAAAATGCTGAACCGACAATTTTTCAAACCTCTTGCTCAACAATGCTGCATCTAGCAAGCCTTGTTTGGGCTGAGAAGCTAAACAAGGCCATGACCTTAAAAAAACACACCAAAAACCAGATAATCTGAGTTGGAAGGGACCTTGTAGGTCATCTAGTCCAACCCTCCTTGCCCAAACAGGAGACCCTTACATCATTTCTGACAGATGGCACTTCAGTCTCTTCTTGAAAGTCTTAAGTAATGATGCTCCCAGAACTTCTGAATAATATGGCCGGGGAATTCTGGGAGTTGATGTCCAACAGCCTTAAAAGTTTCCAGGTTTGCAGACATCCTAGTCTAGTCTAATGAAAAGTAGGGGATGACATGATAGTAGTTTTCCAATATTTGGAAATACCAAATACTTTTTGTTAGACTAGATTTAGGTGACCCCCAAATACTTAACAAATTTTCAGGACAATGAGGTAAAATAAGACTTTTATTCTACTCTTGCAAAAGCAGGCAATTCCGAATCCCTCTCAGGTGAGTTGGAGTCAGAAGAGCGAAGAACTTCTTTTAAACAATGCAATTTATTTATTTCCTTTTGAAGCATATTTGCGGTTGAGATATTCTATCAAGACAGGAAAGTTTAATCAAGCTAAACAGGAAACTCTTAAGCTAGGCAGCTGGAAACATGTTGGGGTTTCTTGTAGGTCTTCCACTCAGACAAGCATTTAAACAACAGTTTGCAGATATGGGACCCTCCGGGTCATCTAGTCCAACCCCCTTTTGATACATAAAATCCTTTAAAAGAATTCAAAAGAATGTATCTTTGATTCACATCCTTCAGTCCCTTATTCTCCAAAGCCCCTGAAGGCAGGACAAGGAACGAGTGGAAACTAATCCAGGAGAGAAGCAACCTGGAACTAAGACTTCCTTGCAGTGAGGACAATTAACCAGTGGAACTGCTTGCCACCAGAAGTTGTGGGTGCTTCATCACTGGAGGCTTTTAACAAGACATTGGACAGCCATTGGTTGAGCAGGGGTTTGGATTAGAAGACCTCTAAAGTCCCTTCCGATGCTGCTCTTCTGGATGGCCTGGCATCACATGGCAGAGAACATGCTGTGTGCCAGGAGGCCCAGTTCCTTATTGTTTGGGATCTACTGGTTCCCCCACTGATGTATCCCATGGGTCAATGTCTCTGGAGGGCAAAAGCCACCCCTCCTCATGTCCTCTGCTTTGCATTGACTGCCCAGAAGTTAGAGGCAGAGGAAAGAAAACGGCCGGTGCTGCTTTTCATATTTCCGCATGCTCCCGAGGGCCCTCATCCACGTCTTCTTTTAAGGCATGATGATACCAGTAATTCACCACATCCACAGGCGCAGGGCTGGGAGAGTTGCCAGTGTACAGGGGCAGCCCAGGCTCCGATGATTTGTAGCTCAATGTGTCATGTGCAACGATCAGTTGCTTTGCCCAATGGGTTCCCATGTTGGATTTCCCATGTAGCAGGGGTAGCCTCGTTGGGCTCTCCTGCAAAGCTGCTTCCTTCCCAGTGTAGGTTTGTGGGTGCTCCCTGAGCTGGGTGGTTTTCCAACAGATGTTTCACAACCCAACTCGGTAACAGCATCATTGCTAGAAAGAAGTGGGAGGAGGAGGAGGAGGAAGACTAAGGGGTCCTTGATGCTGTCTGAGCTTGGTTGTTTTCTTGCAGATGTTTCATGATCCAGTTCGGTAACAGCATCACTGCTAGAAAGAAGTGAGATTGGGAGGAGGAGGAGGAGGAGGGGGAGGAGGAGGAGGAGGAGGAGGACGACGACGACTAAGGGATCCTTGGTGCTCTCTGAGCTTGGTGGTTTTCTTGCAGACGTTCCATGACCCATCTATGTAACATTAGTGCTAGAAGGGTGTGGGGTTTATTCCTTTGGTAGTTCCTTCATTTTATGCAAAACGTCCGTACGGAAGTGGGGTGTCTTTAACTATCCCACGTGGTGGTGGTGGTGGTGGTGGTGGTGGTGGTGGTGGTGGTGATCTCAATCAAGCTACAGAAAGGCCGAGAATAGGTTTTATTGTTTAAACGGCCCCCTAAGGTGGTGAATTTGGCCAAACAGGAAACCGATGACACAGAGGCTAACCCCGTCCCCTTATGTGCCCAACCACAGGGGTTGAGTCATGGGTCAGGTATGCTAGTCAAAGATCCCACCCTTTGCCCAGCACATGAACTAACAGACATTTGGAGGGAGGGGTCCAAAAAGTTTGGGACGGAAGGAGGATAACATGATATAACCCATAGCTCTCCAATTCAGTGTTCTAAGATAGGCTGGTAGCCAGAGATTTTAGTGGCATTTGTGGTGTGTGGGTGTCCAATTCCCACGGAAGAGAAAAACCTGGGTAGCAAGGAGGGGGGGAGAAATCCTGGGCCTATGATTTAGCCCAAAATGGAGTTCCAGTCCTGTCTTAGGCATGAAAGCCAACTGGGGTGACTTTGGGCTAATCCCTCTCTCTTAGTTCAAACCGACTCATAGGGTTGTTGTTGTGGTGTAAATAGGAGTTGGAAGATGCGTTGGATCGATTCACCATCTTGAATCATTTGTAAAAACACCGGCAAGATGCAGAACGAACAAATAAAAATGTTGAGCTTTCGCTTTGCGATTCCAAATTTTATGGGTTCATTTGCATCCTGCTTTCATCGTCATCTGAGCCGTCTCTAGATCGAAGAGCTGGTTAAAAACAACCCAACGGTGTGATGCTCCCCTTAACTCACATCCTGTTGTGGTTCGCCGTCAGCAGGTGTGGACGGTTGAGGTCTCAGAGAGCGAGGACTCCGAGGAGGGTCCTGTGTGTGATGCAGGGATGGGGCCAGGACCATCAGGGAGGGGAGTGCTGCCTTTGGAGATGGTGGAGGCTGGCAGCAGCAATGAAGAGGCCCCCGAGGAGCCTGTGCCCAGTGTGCGTGCGCGCAGGGCTTCTCAAAGGAAAGAGCAGCTGCAGCAGCACGGGCGACTCAGGAGTAAGGCTGCAAGGTAATGGACCCTTCCTCAAGAGATAAAAGCCAGCTGAGAAACCAGAGTTCTTTGCAGGAAGCAAAGAAATTTTTGCACTCGAGCCTGGTGGACGTTCTTGGTTGCTGTTTGGAGACTCTTTGCGTTTGAAATATTTCTTAGCAACTTTATCTAGTGTTTTTGGCAGCCTTGCCCCACCTTGGCAAGGCTTGCTCTTATCAGAGAGTTTGAAACAGCCTTTTCACTGGAAACGAACAGAATTCATAAAGAATCATTAAAAGGTTTTGCTGTTATCTCTGTTTTGTGTTTGTTTCCTTGGAACCAGGTTTGGTCAGAACACATCCGAAAAAACCACTAAAAACTCACACTTCCTCTCAAAACAACTCTGGGGTGGAAGTGGTTAGCAGCTTCTTTGCAGCAATTGAAAGCCTTTTGCAACAGCTCGGTGTTTTCTGGAGGCCCATTAAGCCACCCCATCCCACCAAAAGGGGTGGGGTGGGGGGGTTACGAGAACTTTGGGCTTTCAATGTCTGTGCTGTTCCAGGCAGTATATATAGTTAATTGGGAATTGGGAGCCGTCCTCTTCAGGGAATGCCTCATGGGAAATGTAGTTAACGCATCGTGGGAAATGTAGTCGTGTAGTCACATCTGTAATCCTGACTGGTCACTGAACTGACCCTTGGTTGAGTTTGGGGGAGTTTCCATTATTCCTGCTTGGACCCCAGCAGCATCATGCTGCTCTGCTCCGTCGTTATGGGATGAAGATCAACTGTATTTTCACTGTTCTGTCTTTAAATTGCTGGCTGAATGTAAAGACGGTCAGGCAAACTCTACAATGTCTTCTTCTCCTTGGATGGATGAACGGGACGTTGCCGGAAGCAGAGAAGAGGAGGAGGAAGATGAGGAGCAGGAACTGGCCCTGGATTTTGGTGCGTTTTTGGCAGCTGAGGGGAGAGAGAAATTCACACCGGGCGGCTTTGAATTCTTCTCCACCCTGATCAGGAAGTGGGTGGGGAGCTTCGAGCCGCTTCCTGGCCTGGTCTCACCCCACCCTACCCCAAACTGCACCTGGCAAAGGAGGGACCCAGTGGGGCCTGCATATGTTCTGGGTGGGGAGGGTGACGGGTCCCAGAATAACCGAGTTGGAAGGGACCTTTGGAGGTCTTCAAGCCCAACCCCCTTGCTCAACCCATTCCGGATCAAATGGATGTCCACATTTCTTCTTGAAAACCTCCAGCGATGGAGCACCCACAACTTCTGGTGGTGAACAGTTCCACTGGTTAATTGTCCTCCCTGTTCAGGAAATTTCTCCTTGATTCCAGGTTGCTTCTGTCCTTGATTGGTTTCCATCTGTTTTTTTTTCTTTTCCCTTATCCTGGTGCTTTGGAGAATAGATTGACACCCCCC